>APFE030421284.1:374709-394177 GCA_000404065.3 Pinus taeda
TTTACATATACCAAAACATTGCACCACAACATAAGCGAAAAACATTCACTCAACCAATGAATTTTGAAGGATACAAAACCCACATTTGATCTGCCATCTCCCATGTAGCTTCATTGGACCCAAAGTTCTTCCATTGCACTTTAACCTGCTCGATTGCTTGGTTCCTAAGCATGAGAATATTTATCTACAGTATATATTGAAGTTCTGGCTAGAATTCACCATATGGATCCACCTGCAATATAAACCATTCAATCACATGATCAACATATTTAACATACTTCTTAAGCAACGACACATGGAAATCATCATGGAATTTCACTGTTGGAGGTAGTGCAAGTTAATAGGCTAATGGTCGAATCCCTTCAAGAATCTTGAAAGATCCACAAAACTAAGGTGCCAACTTGGTAGATGATCCAATCCTCAAGGTGATCTTCTTCGACTTGATGAGAGAGTAGATCTGTTTCCCAATATAAAACTCCTTAAACAACCTGTTATGATGGGAATAAATTTTCTTCCTGTCCTTTGCCATGTTTATATTCTTCTTGATTAGCTACAGTTCCTATTCCATCTTTGCCAACATGTCTGATCCAACCAACATCCTGTTCATCGGATCACTCAAACTTATGGGAGTATTACAAGTCTGCCCATAGAATGCCTCAAACTGACTCATCCTCAAAGATTCCTAATACCCATTGTTGTAAGTGAACTCAACCAGTGGAAGATACTCTTCCCACTTCTGTTGGTGATGCATCACATACTTTCTCAACATGTCCTCAAATATCCTATTCACACTCTCTGGTTTTCCATCTATTTGTAGATAATAAGTTGTACTAAAGGCCAAATCTATCCCCAATCCTACACTTAATTCCTTCCAAAACTTGGAAGTGAACTTAACATCCCTATTTGACACAATATTCTTTGGAACACCGTGTAGTCTCACTACATCTTTGATGCATACCTGTGCTACATCACTGGCTGAATAAGTATGCTTAACTGGAATGAAGTGTGCTACCTTTGTCAAGATGTCCACAACAACCATGATGGAATCATGTTGTCTAGATGTCCTCAAAAAACCTGTGATGAAATCCATGAAAATGACATCCCACTTCCACTCTAGAATCAAAATATTCTATAGTAATCCACCTGGATGCTTACATTTTTCTTTCACCTACTGACAATCCTAACATCTAGCCACAAACTTTGCCACATCTTTTTTCATATTCGACCTGATAAAACTTCTTTACTATTGTCAATGTCTTCTAGTATCCTAGGTGACCTGAATATGATTTTGCATGAAATTCTCAAAAGATAGTCTTCTTGAGCTCACTACTATCTGGCACATATATCTTATCCCTAAATTTGATCAAGTCGTCTACTATGATATGATATTCCACATCTTGATCACCTGTACCCTGTTGTAATATGTGCATAAACTCCATGTACCTGTCATCCTACTGACCTACCTGTAAGATCTGATTCTATAAGTGTGTCTCATAAGAAATCATAGCTACTATATGATTCACTTCTATTCGTATGCTAAGAGTGTTTGCAACCCTATTCTCCTTACACTTGATGTATCTGATCTCAAAGTCAAACTCACTGATCAAGGAAAACCATCTAGCTTGTCTGTCCTTCAAATTTAGTTTATTAAACAAGTATCTCAAACCACTGTGATTACTCATCAAGACAAACCTCCTACCAAGAAGATAGTTCCTCTGCATCCTCAATGCATGGATTATTGTTGTGAGCTCAAGATCATGTGTCAGGTAATTATGCTTGTGCTCATTCAATTTCTGTGATTCATAGCATACTACCTATCCCTCTTGCATAAGGAATCCACCATGTCCTCTCTTGCAAGCATTTGTACATACCACAAACTCTTTATTCGAATATGCAATCTTTAACAATGGAGTATTTTTCAACAACTGATTTAACTGCTCAAATCTTGTTGCACATTCCTATGTCCATTCAAATTTCTTTCCTTTCCTTTACAGTGATGTTATAGGATATGCAATGCAAGATAAATTCATGATGAACCTGTTATAGTAACCTGCTGACCCCATGAATGATCTTACCTCATCGACATTTCTAGGAGCTACCCACTCCATGATAGCCCTTATCTTCTCTGGATCCACTGCTATGACTTCCTTAGAGACAACATGTCCCAAGCAATGTACCTCTGTCTAAAATAAATTGCATTTGCTAAGCTTAGCATATAATTGATGCTCTCTTAGCAACCTCAACACTGATGCTAAATGGTCATCATGTTCTTCCTCATTTTTAGAATATATCAAGATGTCATTAATGAATAAAATAACAAACACGTATAAATAAGGACAAAACACACTATTCATAAAGCACATAAAGGTATTTGGAGAATTAGTAAAACCAAATGGAACTACAAGAAACACATAATGCCCATTCCTCGTTTGGAAAGTTGTCTTGTATATGTCTTCTTCTTTAATGCATACCTGATGAGATCCTGATTTGATATCAATATTTGAGAACACTATTTCTCCCTTCAACTGATTGAAGAAGTCATCAATCCTCGACAACGAATATCTATTCTTGATGGTCAACTTGTTCAGCTACTTGTAATCGATGCATAACCGGAGAGTACCATCCTTCTTATTTAAAAAAATATTGGTGCACCCCAAGGTGATACACATGGCCTAATGTATCTCTTGTCAAGCATTTCCTTCAACTGCAATTCAATAGAAGAATCCAATTCCCTGTTAGGTGGAAACTCTAAAATATCTACGGGAAACACATACTGAAACTGTTGTAAGATTTGGTACTTGCTAAATACCTCTGCATCCTCAACATCCTTACCTTTATCACTCAAAATATGCACTACAAATAACAAACACCCTTTTCTGTGACTGCACTTTTCCTACATAGAAGTCACCATTCTAACTGATGTTACATTCTTCTTACCCTATAAGACTCTCTCTTCTCCATTGACATCCAAGCACTCAATAACATTGCCATAACAATCCACTTTGGTCCTATTAAGGTACAACTAGTCCATACCCAACAACATGCTATATGATCCCAATGGGAACCCATTCAAATGTGTTGATGTAGGAAGACCATTCAACTCAAAAGCACAATCTCTTACCTAATGATGAACTCTCTTCTTTGTTCGTGTAGCTAACTGTGCTAACCAAGATTCTGCATGCAGTCCTTTATCCAAGCCACACTTATCCACCAAGTACTTATTAACATAACTATAATTAGATCTAAGGTCAATCAAAACTGAAACAACTTAATCACAAAGCTTACCATTCATCTCAATGATAGATACCCAGTGATCTTCCTGCCTTTTATCCAACACTCCATATATATTAGGAATTCTCTACCCAACATCCCCAATAGTCTACACCTTCTGTGCACTATATATCTGAGGCCTACCACCCTTTTTCTACAGAAAATATCTCTAAATATGTTCCTTACCACATGTCCAAGACACCAACCATCCTATTCCATCACCTCTATTCTGTTGTTGTGACCCATGTCCCTATTTAGCTACATTGAACTTCTTGTATGGTGCAACATTCTCTTTCTCTTATGCATTCTGAGGCCTTGTTATTTTATGCTACCATTTACATTTACCTTTATCTTTCCCTTTCCATCCTTGTTGAGATTCCATCTTATGCTTTGACTGTTCTTAGAAATGCCTCAATTTCCCAATATCTTTCTCAAGTGACCGAGGCTCATCACACTCAATCCTATCTCTAAATTCTAATGGATATCCACTAAAAAATCTCTCAAAATTTCCCTTCTCATCCTTAAGATATGATACATACCTCAATAACTCTAGGAACTTGTTCATATACTCCTCATCTATCATCTATCCCATCTTTAGCTCATAAAATTCCTTGTATTTTCTATCATAGTACCTTTCTGACAAGTATTTCTCCCTCAATAGTCTCTTGAATTCATGCCAACTCAAGTCTTATGTCATCATGTCTTTGACCTATTTTACATTTTCCCACCATATTTTTTCTTTCCCTTTAAGGCTGAAGATAACTATTATGGTCTTCATTTTCTCTATGTACTCATATAGTTCAAAGAAATTCTTTATTCCAAGTAACCAAGCCTCTACATCCTCTGACTTCTGAAGAGCCTTGATATTGCAACAAGAATGCTGCAACTCCCAAGGCTACTGACTTTAATTATCAACCCGGGGTTCATAAAAACTTAAGAGGTATCAGAACTGTTTGTTCAACATACAATGTGTCATTCCTTAGATGTTATGATGTAATGGAATACAAGTACTGAAGTCAAATCCTAAACTAATTGCAGAAAATGAAATGTTTGAAATGGAAACCTTAACCTATTGCAAGAAAGAAAGTACAAGGAAAGAAACCTACTCTAATTGCATAAATATCATGAATTAAATGTAAACCCTTACATTTCAAAGAGTGTAGATCCATTAATAGATTTCATTTGAGGTGGCAATCAAGAAAATCATCATTGTATTATCCAATCCATAAATCTGTCCATTAAACCAAATCTGAAATGTTTTGCATGGGTAAAGAGGAAAATCCTAAGTAGTATTTAGTTTTCCCTAATAATTGATTTAAATCCTAGGGTTCATGATTCAACCCTAACAGACCAAAACCAATCTTTTTGAGCAAATCTAGGCAAGTATATACACGCTGGAAGAGTACTACAGGGAACTACAGGATGTTACAGATTTACTACATGAAGTTATAATTCATCGAATGACCAATAAAATCAAATTCAAATTGGATGGGACAAAATTTTTTATTGACTAGGATTTGTGAGGTCTCCATTCCAAGTGGAATCACTAAAAAATACCTCTGAAAACCCATGCTAAAAAATCACAGAAAATTACTAGTCTAAAATCTAGACATTCGAGGATTAGTGAGCTAGTAAATCTATCAAATGCCTAAACTAATCAAGTGAAAATGCAATGGGGTAATTTTTTTTATTAACTATAATTTGTTTTTGATCTAATGCAAGTGGAACCAACTTGATTGAAGCTCATTAGCATGCTCTAAAAAATAGCAGAAATTTACTGCTATTTACCACAAAGGAGTTCCAGAAATCTAAATTTGGGAAGAAGAAAACTAATACAAGTAGCTTAATGATTACTATGACCTTCCAAAACTTTTCCAAGGATAAAATGATGCTTGTGATCCTGAAAAATAACTTACATAAACCATTTAACCCAATCCTACGACAAGAAATCATTAATACTAAATGCATAAATAGAAAGAAACAAAAACAAGAGATGCAAGTGAATAAGAAGTGAAAAGAAGAAACAAAAATGATACAAAAGGGTTTTGATGCTCCTAGGATGGCCAAGCCAAAGGAAACTTAGAGACCTATGGAGGATACCAAGACTTAGAAGCTGAACATGGCACCAATCTTCATTATTTTCATCAATACAATTACATCACCGCAAGAAATGACAATGGAGTTACAAAAATACAAGTTCTATCCACAAGAAGACTTCAAAAAATATACCCCCCTAGAGGCAAATTCGACGTGGTACTGATACAAAATGATTATGAATCATTCCCCATGAAAAAAGGAATATTTCCCCACCAAAATCCCTTGATTAGTAGATCTGGTTCCCAATACTAGGAATCTGCATTAAATGGCAAGGAACACATTCCTAG
Source organism: Pinus taeda (assembly GCA_000404065.3). Taxonomy (NCBI): domain Eukaryota; kingdom Viridiplantae; phylum Streptophyta; class Pinopsida; order Pinales; family Pinaceae; genus Pinus; species Pinus taeda. Next base: position 380,364 of record APFE030421284.1, read on the forward strand.
ATTTTCTCAGTCATTGGAGCTCCACAATTTGTGCGATAATTCCTTAATATCTTGTTGATTTATTATTTAATATTGATCCTCCTGTAGTAGGGAGGAAGCCCCTAAATTATCTCCCCCTCCAAATCTTCATAATTTGCCCAATATTCTCACAATATTCCACAAAAATAAATAATATTAGGCACAAATATACAATTATTCATAAACCTTCCTAATGAACGTATTAAAGTTAAAAATACATTATCTAATGCAAAAAGAGAGGTTTAATGTGCTGAAGGATGGTCCAATGGGCCTTAATTTATGTCTAATTTAGAGGCCCATCATACCCCCTACTGAAAGTGTTTCTCATCCTCTAAGAAACTTAGTGACCTCATTGTGCCTCCTTCATGGCCCTAGTGGCCTCTCTCTTGTGCATTCCTCAGTCCTTTCTCTTAAGAATCTTGGCTATCGGTTCTGCAAGGACAAGCCCAAAAATGTAGTTGTTCTTTTCATGATTGTTTAATAGTCTTTCAAGAAAAAAAACATAACTTTCCTCTTTGCAAGTGAAATCTGTTGGCTTGTAGATCCATTTCATTCATATCCTCTCCCTTGAAACCTCCATTTTCACTCATTTTTCCAAAATTGCTTGTGCTTAGAAAAAATCACAGTGTTTCTTGAGACCATTAGCCTACCTTCTTCCCCTTATTCAAGATGGGTTCTTGAATATTTTTTAGTTTGGAAAGGTCTTCCACATCCTTTTCCAACCTTCTACTACCTTGTTCCACCATTTGGACAACTCTGAAACCTTCAAAATGCCTTTAGATGAGAACTAGGACATCCTGTAGTAATTCTTGTAAAACTACAAGAATCCCTGTTAAAACTACAAGAAACCTTGTTTAAACCCGTTTTGAGTAGAAATGTAGTCTGAGCCTAGGGTAGGCCCTCAACTTGACTTCCATGCCTTTATCCCATTTCTATAACATCTTTTAGTCCTTGGATAAAATCTAGAGAGAGATTAGAGACCTCGCTAAAAACCACTTTTCATCACTGCAGTTTGAGTTCTATTTTGATGGTGAATTTCTTCTTTCTCTTTTGTGGCCTAGATGATTGCCTAATGGAATTGCAGTTCTATTTTTTTATTAGGTCTCTCTTAGGCACTACCATTTTGGTTTTTAGCACAATTTGTTCCTTTCTTCCTTCTTGTAGCAGCATTTTGCCTTCCTGTGGCAATAATTCCTTTTTCCTTACGGGTCTTCTCACTGTATGGAAGTGATCAGAAATGATGTAGAGGGGTTGGAGGATGATGCTAGGGCTAAGAGGGAGTAGTGTAGTTTTGTGAAAATGGATAGGATGCTCTGTTTGTTTATTTCAAGAAATTTTCAGGGTGAGATAGAGTGTAGGGTTTGTTCCTAAAAAATATTAATTTTTTCCTTAAGAAATGGGATGGATGGACGATGGACAAATGGTGGATATGACGTGGATGGAGGCCTTAGAGTGTTGTGGTGAATTGGCCTTTACAATTTTATTTTTTATTTTAACTGTTTTCCCCATTCCTCGAAATCATCACCCTTCCTAATTTGACTTTTCCACATTCCATGAGTGAATGAGTGAACTAAAACTAACTAGTTGGAGGTGGCCGAGACTGCTGACCCATTCTTAACTTATAAAACCTCTTCTCTCATGCATTGACAACAAATTTCTAACTATAATATGCTCATGAGAAGAGGTCAAGAATATTGCATACCTGTACCTAACTTATGGTTGTTGGAGAGGCATGCATGTTGCTGCTAAGTTGATGATCGATCCTGCTTCCCTAGAGTTGCTAATTTTCTATGCTTTCTTTTGCACGTCTTCATATCTTGTGATTCTTTGACTGATAAGGTTGTTGTGTGAAATTTTCTTTCAATTGTTCAATATTTTGTTGGTGGAGTGGATGGAATACTTCCTAAGGAGGGTGTTCCCTCTTTTCAATCTTTAGAAATGGCTTCATGTTGCTCAAGGTGGCTAGATCTTTTGTTGTGTGAGTGAAAAAAATAATTAATGTTGAAATCTGTTGTAACTATGTAGGCTACTTACAGGAGGAATCCTCTTCATGTAGAAATCATTTAAATCCTCTTCGAAACCTTATTAATGCATGTGGGATTGATGTAAAGTCATAAGAGGTATAAGAACAGGGTTAAAATCATCAAGAGGTGGTGTAGGTGGTGGAAACGTTGATGATTTTTTTTTTTTTTCATGTAAGGAAGAGTGGAGTTTGAAGATGGATTTTGGTTAGATATATAGTGGATGAGTGATGAAAGTGGTGTTGGGGGACCTATATCGACCTTCCCTAAAGAATACATGACTTTTTGACCCATTTCTCCAATCATATTGCCTCTTTTAGCTTCTTCTCAGCTATCTTGTAGTACTACATGATCTTCCTGTAGTAATTCAGGACAACCTCTTGTAGCAGACTTGTTTTGTCCATATCTCCCAAATGGTAGAATAAATTGACTTGAAATTTTCTGATCATGTTTCCATCATCCTTATGCACCTCCCCATGACACAAATTTTTAAATGGATGCACGAATATCAAGCAAATTAAAAAATGGATATAGCTGATGGAGGTCAATTTCTCGAAAACTGTGCACTAGAATTTTCTGAAATATTTCAATTGCATTTTGCAGACACGTGTGTTCGAGTAAGTTATTTTTCAACTATTTAAGTAAATTGAAAAACCAAAGGTACCCTTTTGAAGACGATATTGGTATTTTCTGAATTTTTTTCATTGTGTATATTTTATGTTATCAATTTTTTATTTAGTCTCTTTAAAACTGTCCAAAAAAATTTCAAGCATTATGGTTAAAATAAAATAGATGAAAAATATCATATGACTTTGAAAATGTCAAACTTGTATGCCATTGGATAGATGATTCCTTTATGGCTCCAACATGATCAACTCTGCCACCTAAGGAAAAATGTTCCCTAAGTTCACTAGGGTACAAAATGGTGTTGTGGAAAAAATTACAAAAGGGGTGCTAAAAATGTGGTTTTTAGGACCTTAAAAGCTTAATCGAGCGCTTAAGACGCTTGATCACGCACTTGAATTTTAAAATTAAATAACTTGATTGAGGGTTTCCTAAACCCTTGATTGATCCATTTACATGGTTAACCAGGGGCTTGATCAAGCTATTAAGCTTGATCAAGCCTTTATAAAAAAAAAAAAATTAATTGAAAAACCAAGGGTACCCTTTTGAAGAAGATATTGATATTTTCTGAATTTTTTTCATTGTGTATATTTTATGTTATCAATTTTTTTATTCAGTCTCTTTAAAACTGTCCAAAAAAATTTCAAGCATTATGGTTAAAATAAAATAGATGAAAAATATCATATGACTTTGAAAATGTCAAACTCGTATGCCATTGGATAGACGATTCCTTTATGGCTCCAACATGATCAACTCTGCCACCTAAGGAAAAATGTTCCCTAAGTTCACTAGGGTACAAAATGGTGTTGTGGAAAAAATTACAAAAGGGGTGCTAAAAATGTGGTTTTTAGGACCTTAAAAGCTTAATCAAGCGCTTAAGACACTTGATCACGCACTTGAATTTTAAATTTAAATATCTTGATTTAGGTTTCCTAAACCCTCGATTGATCCATTTACATGGTTAACCAGGGGCTTGATCAAGCTATTAAGCTTGATCAAGCCTTCATAAAAAAAAATTCAAATCCTTATGTGGATCCCATAATCCCATAATTTAGATTTTTGAATCAATAAAGATATAAAATTTAATCCATTATCAATTTAACCTAGTTTATATGATATTATTTTACTAAAAATGATAATTCATTTGGATCTAGGTTATGAACAACATTATAATTGTTTTATGTTATTGCACTAAGAGGCACATTCTACAATGCAGTACGGGGGAAAGGTGTAAGTATTCTTGTTCATGATCAAAATATACCTTATGATATACCTTGAATTTGGAAGGATCATAAATGTACTTTCCACAAAAGTTTTTACCACATTAAAATTCCAAATTTTATTATAATTTTTGTTATCACGTCATGTTGAAACATTATTAAATATAATATTAATATTTAAAAATTATGTTACTATTATACAAAATTATAATCTGATATAATATTAATATATTTAATATCAACTATATGTGATTTGGATTAATATAATATTAGCTTTAATATAATATAAAATTTATTATATTATAATATATATTAATATATTAGGATGTATATTAGCTCCAAATATATATGGGCTGGAAGAACAAAGACCTAGAGTGATAGAGGTGGAGACATAGAGGGAGTGACAAGGGAGAGATGGAGATAAAGTGAGGGATAGAGAGTAGGGGGGAGTGAAGAAAGAGAGAAGGAGAGGAGAGAGTGGAGGAGAAAGAGGAGGAGAAAGAGAGGAGGAGAGAGATGGAGTTGAAGGAAAAGATAGGGAGGGAAGAAGAAAGAAATATATAGAGAGAAAGGTGGAGAGAGAGAAGGGGAGTGACAAGGGAGAGATGGAGAGAGTGTGTATGTTTGGCGGTGAGATAGAAAGAAAAAGAAGGAGAGATGGAGAGAAGGGGGGGAGAGAATGAGAGAGGGGGGGAGATAGTGACAGAGCTAGAGGATGATGTGAGAGAGAGAGAGAGAGATGAGTGGGAGAGATAGAGCGAGGTGGGAAAGAAAGGGAGATAGATGGAGTTGGAGGGGGAGAGAGAGGGAGGTAATAAGAAAGACAAAGAGAGAAAGGTGGAGAGAGATAGAGATAGAGAGTAGAGTAGGGGGGAAGAGAGATATAAGGGGAGATAGAGTGAAAGAAGCATGAGAGAGAGAGAGAGAGAGAGAGAGAGAGAGAGAGAGAGAGAGAGAGAAGGGGAATGTAGAACCTTCTTCTCACATTTACCTAAGTTAATCAGTTCGCTGGGATAAACATGTGATGAAAGGCCACTATGATCTGATTCAACTCTCTATGTATAGTTAAGGAAGTGGAATGGGAAAATAAAACCAAACTGACCTTCCATGCATGCTACTAAACCTCCAAGAGCCAACCAACCTTTCTAGGTGACCAACCCCTGAGGAAACTTAACATTTTGCTGACCTAAAGCCTTAGTCTTTCCCATGACATGGGCATGCATGCAGTTGGGACCCTCTAATCACTCTCACAACAAGGGCATGCAAGAAATTGGGATCTTTTTCAACTAGTTCTGAGCCTGCGACCCGAGTTTCTATGCCTTTTTTTAGGGCCAGGACTAAGGAAAATGTTTAGAACTTTGTGGAACTTCCATATATGAAAATTAACATTGAAAAAATGATATTAATGCAAATACTTGAATTAGACTTGATTGGACCCTTACTAGTCGTGATGAGAATTCCATCAAACATGTCACAAATATGTATTTTACAGGTCATAACAATAGATCTAAGCATAGGGATCTCATACTTATATGAGAATAACTAAGAAGAATTGATGGCTTATCACATTAACTGCATTATCATCAATTAGGTCATATATTCATTGTTCATTCATTTACAAATCAAAACATGATGAGATCCATACATCATCATTGTCATAAAACATACTAATAACCAACATATAAAAACATAAATCATAGGGATACAACAACCATAAAATCCACATATAAACCAATACATTTACACATGAAATGCCAAGGGGAAGGAATTCTTATTAATGAATGCATAAGCCAACCAGGTATGGGACATCCATGAACCATTCTACCATATATTGGCTAAACTAAATCTTTCTTTTAGCCACTCACCCCTATGCCATATTCAAATCATGAATGTGGGACTCGTAACCAAAATCAACCAGGGCTTCTCGATGCTACACCACCTAACCCTCATTATTAGAACCACGATTTACCATAGTCCCCACAGGATCACTAGGCCCTAAACAAGCGTGGATGCCACAAGATTTCTCCACCTACACCTTGAGGAAGTTCTTGTCTCATACTCTCTAGGCTTTATTGTACATCCCCCCAAAGAATGGTTGAGGATCCATAGGCCTAATCAAGCTCCACCCTCCAGGATTTATCATATATCTTTCCATTCACCGACCAAGGATTCCTAAGCCTGGTTGAGGGCACCCACCTCTAGGCTTTATCGTATATCCCACTATTTACTGATGGAGGATTCCTAGGCCCACAAGGGTAACACAAAATTTGGCATTACTCCAACCCACATTCCAGTTCAGGGGTTAGTAGGCTAAGGATTTACGACAATCTAGGGTCTGATTCAGGGATCACTAGGCCTTGTTTTCTTTCTTTCAGAGACCACCTCACTCAGTTTCGAGTCCATCCAACAATCCACCTCAACCAAAACATGAGAACCCATCACACCATGGCTATACAGAAATGGAAACGCAAGGTTGAAGAAAACTATCACACCTGGAAAAACCCATGCCAATAACAACAAAAGGAACAAATACGCACATGCATGTATCATGCATGCCAAATATAGAAAGGAAATCACACATGCAAATTGATACTTGCAAATAATCCCATTTTAGGTCCTTGATCCTGCTCTTCCTTGCTTGATCCTTGCTTTCCTTTCCCTTCTTTTCTTTTCTTAATCCAATGCTGAAGTGCTCTAAGAAAACTCCAAGTGTCCAAGAGTGTGAGAGAGAGAATAGAGAGAGAGCTACAAAACTGAACTAACAAAAGGTACCAACTGATCCTCATAAGCCTTTTTGCTAATGAGGCCTCTATTTTATACATTTTCCATTATTTTCCTTCATTTTCTTCCTCACACACAACTTGTGACCTTTCACCTTCCTTTTCTCCTAATTTCCATTATTTTCATAAACAAAATGCCAATTAATGCCTCATGCCTCTCCACAGGCTTCGCCATTGCCTTTGCTAATTTCCTTAGGCATAATAAATCAAATGAATACCCACACCAGGATGATTTTCCCAACACTTAGCTTGGAATAAGTGTCCCATAACAATGGTTATTATTTTTCCTTTATTAACTTTCATTACATGGAATTTTCACCAGGGTTGTTACAAAATCCTCCCCCTTGGGGGAACACCATCCTCTATGTTCAATGACACTTTAGATCAAGAGGATATATTTGGAAGTGTTGTACATCAACATTGTAAGTGGGCTGAGCTACTTCATTGTGTGGGTTCAGAAATGGTGGTACAGTTAGTTGAGCAGGAGTGGATATTTGAGAGGGATGTGGTTGGGGTTATGGTTTTGGTGTTGGTGGATGGTATGGTTTACATGGATTTCAGTATGAAGGATATTGAAGAAAATATTGACAATATTGTGGATGGCTCCCATGAGTTCCTTGCTAACCTTGTTTTCAAGATTGATTTTGGGGATGAGATGGCCAAGGTGGCCAAAGAAAGGATGTGTTCCAATTACTTTGAGATGGATGTGCATAAGCTTGAAATTGTGAATTAAGATCTTGCATCATACTAGGTTGACTAGGCTACCATGGTCGTCTTGGAGTTACATAACATTGTTGCTTTGATGATTGACTTGCTCCATTGTCCTCTTGGTAAACTTCACTCAACCTTGGTAATGATAGGAAATATTTAACATCATGTATCTTGCATGGAAAACACAAATATCAACATCTTGTTTTCTCATTTTCTATTCTTAACATTTCTACTTGTTCACTTAGATTGCTAAGAATTTATTTTTTAAAGTTATCAAGCAAATTTCAAAGTTTAGTTTGACTTAATGATCTTGATGTTGATTGAATTACTCTTGCCCTTCCTCTTGATATGTGTTTACATGTTTCACAAATTTCTTCAAATGATAATTGGTATGCATCACCTTTACTCATGAGATAGAGGAGATCAATCCATTCATCCCTAATTGTTCTAAGTAAGAGGGTTTTTAGTGTGTTAAATCCTAAATGATGTAATTTTTCCCTCTTAACATTATACATGAACCTCTCTATTAGATCATCAAGGCTCTCATCTTCTCTTTGATTCATTCTAAATATTTCTTCCTTAAGATCACGATCTTTATATTTTCCTAGAAATATATTTTTCATCTCACTCCATGATCTTATTGAATTAGTCCCTAAACTCATGAACCATTTAAGTGCTCTATCCTTCAATGTTGTTGAGAAAAATCTCATTTTTTGAGTGTTTAGTAAGTAATCATAAGATATACAAAGGATTTCAAATTCAAAGAGAAAGGCTTCCAGATCCTCTGACATTAGACCATGAAATTTTGGAAGAAAAGATAGAGGGATGTTCTTCATGTGCACACTACCATCAATATCTTGAATGGGAAATCTGAGAGGATCTTCCTCGTTGTCATCATCTCCATCCATTTCTTCTACATTATTTTCCACCTCTTCTTCTTCTACTAGCAAAAGTGGATGGTGATGTGGCTCTTATTGCACCACGTGATCAAATGGGGGGTGGGTTGGTGTTGGAGAATTGTTTTTGTTTTTATGATTGAAACACTAATACTATGCACTTTTCCATTTTTGAAATGAGATATGCCTAATAAATTTTTTTTTTTTCAAAAAGGTAAAAATAAATGAATTAACTAGGGAAGAAAACAATGCATACTTTGACACCTCCCTAGCAATGACACCAAAAAGTGATGAGCCTCAGTATTGCAACAAGAACGTTGCAACTCCCAAGGCTACTGTCTTTAATTATCAACCCAGGGTTCATACAAAATTAAGAGGTATCAACACTATATGTGAAGCATACAATGTGTCCTTCCTTTGATGTCATGATGTAATGTGGTGCATGTACTGAACTCAAATCCTAAACTAATTACAAAAAATGAAATGCTCAAAATGGAAACCTTAACCTATTGCAAGAAAGAAAGTACAAGTAAATAAATGTATTCTAATTGCATAAATATCATGAACTAAATGTAAACCATTACATTTAAAAGACTTTATATCCATTAATATAGTTTATTAGAGGTGGAAATCAAGAAAATCATCATTGTATTATCTAATCCATAAATCTGTCCACTAAACCAAATGGATGAAATGTTTTGCATGGGAAAAGAGGAAAATTATAAGAGGTGTTTATCTTCCCTAATAATTTATTTAAATACTAGGGGTAATTATTCAACCCTAAGGGACCAAAACCAATCTTTTTTAGCAAATCTGGGCAAGTATATACACGCTAGAAGAGTACTACAGGAAACTACAAGATGTTACAGATTTACTACATGAAGTTATAATTCATCGAATGACCAATAAAATCAAATCCAAATTGGATGGTAGAATTTTTTTTATTGAATAGGATGTCTTAGGTCTCCATTCCAAGTGGAATCACTCAAAAATACCTTTGTTAACCCATACTAAAAAATGGCAGAAAATTACTACTCTAAAATCTAGAAATTCAAGAATTAGTGAGCTAGTAAATCTATCAAATTCCTAACTTAATCAAGTGAAAATTAGATGGGCTAATTTTTTTATTAAATAGAATTTTTTTTTGATCTAATGCAAGTGGAACCAACTCGATTGAAGCTCATTATCATGCTCTAAAAAATAACATATATTTACTTCTATTTACCACAAAGGAGTTCCAAAAATATAGATTTTGGAATAAGAAAACTAATTCAAGTAGCTCAATGATTACTATGACCTTCAAAATATTTTACAAGGATGAAATTATTCTTGTGATCCTACAAAAGAAATTAAATCAACCATTTGACCCAATCCCACAACAAGAAATCATTAATACTAAATGCAGAAATAGAGAGAAACAAGAACAAGAGATGCATGTGAATAAGAAGTGAAAAGAAGAAAAGAAAATGATACAAAAGGGCGCTGAAGTTCCTAGGATGGCCAATCCCAAGGAAAATTAGAGACCTATGGAGGATACCAAGACTTAGAATTTGAACATGGAACCAATCTTCATTATTTTCATCAATACAATTACATCCCTGCAAGAAATGACAATGGAGCCGTAAAAATACGAGTTCTCTCCACAAGAAGAATAATACAAATATACCCCCTAGAGGAAAATTTGACTTGGTACTTATAAAAAATGATTAGGAATCATTCCCCATGAAAGGAGTAATATTTCCTCACCAAAATCCATTTATTAGTGGATCTGGTTCCCAATACTAGGAATCTTTATTAAATGGCAGGGAACACATTTCTAGATTTTCTCAATCATTGTAGCTCCACAATCTATGCCATAATTCCATAATATCTTGTTGATTTATTATTTAATATTGATCCTCTTGTAGTAGGGAGCAAGTCCCTAAATTATCTCTTCCTCCAAATCTTCATAATCTGCGCAATATTCTCACAATATTCCACAAAAATAAATAATATTAGGCAAAAATATGTAATTATTCATAAACCTTCCTAATGAATGTATTAAAGTTAAAAATACATTATCTAATGTAAAAAGAGAGGTTTAATGTGCTGAAGGATGATCCAATGGGCCTTAATTCATGTCTAATTTGGAGGCTCATCAGCTTCTTGAAATCCCCATCAAAAGTAGGTGGCTTATATTTCTTAAAGACATTTGGAAAGTATCCCCTATCAGTCCTCCTGTAAGGGTGATAACAATGATGATCATAGTGCCTATCAAAACCAGAACTGGAATAGTACCTTTTTCCATCACCTTTCCTGTCTAGAGTATGCAAGATCCTGTCATCTATAACTATGTCATCCATATCTGATCTCGCCCACCATGAGATCATTACCATATGCACCATTATTTTTGTCCTCCTATCCATAGCTGATCCGAAGTGGTCCCTGTCTTTGCAATTCTGACAAATTCTAAAGGATTGCTGCATTGAATTATGCTTATTTCTTCTATGTCTACATGATTATGTCATTATTTGCTTTGTAGCTCCTTATTTTAGCCTTCAAACTCCTCAATGTGTGTGCCAAGTTAGAAGAGTGACCAAAACCAAACTTCTCATCTGATCCATAGGGAGATGTAGTCTACCATATTGCTAGTCATCTTGATTTCTTTCTTACACCATGTTAGCTAAAACCAAAACATAACATAATCAACGTACCTCAATATAGTTCAGGGGAGGATATCTCATCTCCAAGATGAAGTTTATTAGCAAATACATGTATAAACATAATCATAACAACGTATAAATCTCATCCTAACCATAGGCTAGTCATCAATGCATGACCATATCAACCACACCTCGTGACCCCATGAATGACAACTACAACCATGTCAATGTATGCATAATCAACATATGTATGACATGTATGCATACATGATACATACAAACACTGACATGCATAACCAATGCATAACTGCACTATATTCATGATAAATAGATTAAACAACACACCATCCTCTTTCACATGGTGACACAGTGAAAGCATGACCAACACCATGCATACACAACAAGCTCATAGGCCACAAGCATAAAGAACACATATGAAACCGATATGTATTCATGACCAACACACCAACCATCCAGTCCAAGGGTTGAACCATGCTCTGATACCACTTTGTAAGACCATCCTCTCACATTTACCCAAGTTAACAAGTCCTCTAGGGTAAACATGTGATGCAAGGCTACTATGATCTGATTCAATTGCCCATGTATAGTTAGGGAAGTGGACTGACAAAACAAAACCAAAATAACCTTTCATACATGCTACAAAACCTCCAGGAGCCAACCAAACCTTCCAAGTGACCAACCCCTAAGGAAACTTAACATTTTACTGACCTAGAGCCTCAGTCTCTCCCACGGCATGGGCATGCATGCAAATGGAACCCTATCGTTTCTCTCATAGCAAGGGCATGTAAGAGACTGTGGTATTTTTCAGTTAGTTATAAGCCTATGACCCCTAATTCTATGCCACTATTTCAGGGCCAGGACTCAAGCCATTATCCAGAACTCCATGGAATATCCAGAAATGAAAAATAACATTGAAATAATGATACTAATGCAAATACTTGAACAAGACTTGACTGGACCCTTACTAGCCATGATAGGCATTCTATCAAACATGTCACAAATATGCATTCTATAGGCCATAACAACAAATCTAAGCATAGGGATCTCATACTTATCTAAGAATCACTAAAAATAATTGGTTCCTTATCACATTAGTTGCATTATCATTTATTAGGTTATATATTCATTGCTCGTTCATTTAAAAATCAAAACATGATGAGAGCCATACATCATCACTGTCATAAAACATAGTCATAACTAAGATATAAACAACATAAATCATAAGGATACAACAACCATAAAATCCACATATAAACCAGTACATTTAGAAATGAAATACCGAGAAGGAAATCTTATTAATTAATGCACAAGCCAACCATGTATGGTACTTCCATGAACTACCCGACCATAGATTAGCTGAACCAAATCTTTCTTTCAGCCAATCACCCCCATTCCATATTCTAAGCATGAATGTGGGAGTCATAACCAAAATTAACCAGGGTTGGCTGAGGCTACACCACCTCACCCTGATATATAGAACTAGGCCTTACGATAATCCCCATTGAAACACTAGGCCTTAAACAAACATGGATACCACTATATTTCTCCATCTATCCCGTGAGGAATTTTCCTGTGTCCTACTCTCTAGGGTTTATCGTACATCCCACCATAGAATGGTAGAGGATACTTAGGTTTAATTAATACTCCACCCTCCAGGCTTTATTGTATACCCTTCCATTCACTGACCAAGGATTCCTAGGCCTGGTCGAGGGCACCCACATCTAGGCTTTACCATATATCCTACCATTTGCCAGTAAGGATACCTAGGCCCACTGAGGTAATAGAAAATATAGCTTTACTGCAACCCTCAATCTGGTTCAGGGGTTAGTAGGCTAAGGATTTACCACAGTCGAGAGTCTAATTCAGGGATCACTAGGCCATGTGCTCTTTCTTTCAAAGACAACCTCACTCAGTTTTGAATGCATCCGGTAATCCAGCTCAACCAAAACATTATAACCCATCATACCATGGCTATCTGAAAATGGTCAGGTAAGGTAAGGTTGAAGAACACCATCACACCTAGAAAAACCCATGCCAATGATAATAAGAGGACCAAATACACACATTCATGTACCATGCATGCCAAATGTAGTAAGTAAAACACACATGCAAATCAATACTTGCAAATAATCTCATTGTAGCTACTTGATCCTTATCTTTCTTGTTTGATCCTCACTTTCCTTTGTCTCACTTTCCAAGAGTGTGAGAGAGAGAATAGAGAGAGAGCTCGAAAACTGAACTAACAAAAGGTGATATTGACAAAAGCTACCAACTGATCCTCATAAGCATTTTTATTAATCATGCCTCTATTTTCTTCATTTTCCATTATTTTCCTTCATTTTCCTCCTCACATGCAACCTGTGACCTTTCACCTTCCTTTTCTCGTAATTTCCATTATTTTCGTAAATAATATGCCAATTAATGCCTCATTCCTTTCCAAAGCCTTTGCCATTGCTTTTTTCAATTCCTTAGCCATAATAAACCAAATGAACACCCACACGAAGATTTTTTCCCAACACTCAGCTTGGAATAAGTGTCCCATAACCGTGGTTATTATTTTTCCTTTATTAACTTTTATTACATGGAATTTTAACTAGGGCTATTACAAAAGATAGAGAGAGAGGGAGAGGGATAAGGAGAGAGGGAGGGAGGGAGATATAGACAGATATGGAGAAATAATGTGTATTTTTGTGGTATGATATAGAGATATGAAGAAGGAGAGATAGAGGGAGATATAGAGATATAGGTGGAAGGGGGAAAGAGGGAAGAAGAGAGAGATAGAGAGAGGGAGAGAGGGAGAGATAGATAGATATGAAGAGAGAGAGCATGTTTGTTTGGAGGGTGAGATAAAGTGACAAAGAATGAGAGATTGAGGGATATA
>APFE030421293.1:0-22073 GCA_000404065.3 Pinus taeda
CCCGAAGATGGGGATTTCGAAATTAACTTGTACCTTAAAGGGCGTGGCGTTTCCAGAGTCGCTGCTGGAAGCCGATGCGTCACCTCTAGGTAGCCGCTGAAGAATCTGCACAAAGCTGTCCATCATCGCGTTCCGTTGCCGCTCGAGGGCTTCTTCGAGCAAGATTTTTGATAGGATCTCCTGCCCCCTCATCTTTCTTCTCGTCCGCCATGGGAGGCCGTCGGGATTTTCGAGGTTGGTCTTGCAAAGGTTCGACCAGTTCAAGCCCTTAATCACTTATATCCTGACCTCGTTGGGGACATGCAAATAAAAACCGAGAAAAAGCAGACCGCTTTGATACCACTATCCGGATTTAAATAGGAACGCAATAGATTACAAGATAACCATAAATACAGAGATGCGATAACCATAAATAAAAGAGACTGCAGCGGGAAATAACACTTCATTTCAATTAATGGAAAATATCGAAAATATGCTTATATACCAAATTGGAAATAAACCAGCTAGGACTATGGTAGCTTATCTCTGAGAAGAGATGTGCGGCTACATGTCTCTGAACTGTTCCAACTTGTGTTACAAGGAGGCTCGAAGGCCTATTTATTATTGAGAAACAATGGAAAACCCTTCACATTCCAAAACCGACCCTTAGAAGATGAAACGCCAAATTGTGGGCCCCGCTTTGGGTAAATTGCTACATCAATTTCCCGGGGTCGTAACTTTGGCATACGATCTCCGTTTGACGCGTACAATAGCTCATTAGAAAGATCTATTCGAGCACTACCATTATTGGAACGGGCAACACGGGTCCATTGAACATGGACCCGTGTTGCCCCCGGATTCCCCAAAAAACGTCGTTTAGGGCCTCAAAACGGCTCCGGAAGTTCAGGACCCGAAAAACTGCTAAAAATAGTAAGTTGTGCTACAATTAAGGAAACTGAAAATGCTGAAAGAGACAATTGTGGGGGTCCAAGTGGGATAGGTGGGTGGCCACCAACATCCACCTGGATCAAGTTCTGTGATGGTTTGCACTCGTCCTATGCTTCCTCCCTCTTCATCCCAAGCAATGTTAGTGTTGTGTGGTGTTGCGATATTGTGTTGACTCTATATGGATGTTAGTTGGGGGATGTCAAGGGTCATGACCCTTCAACATACCTCAAGCTAGCATATTCCATGCGCCCTCAACCTCTAACTCGTCTCACCCATGTGTCATCTCATTCATCACTCGCGTCGGTCCACCTACTCACATGTTAGCTCATCTTGCTCGTGTGTCAGCTCGTCTAGCCCAAATGTCAGCTTGTTCACCAAGGGTCAACTCATCCCATGTGTGTGGGATGCATGCTCAACCATCACGCCATTAATTAAATTCAAGGCAAACTCGACCCAAATCACATGCACCTTCGGGTTGTGCATTTAGTTGAAATCATTTCAAGAGACTCAGTTGGTCCACTCATGAAATGACCAACTTGTCTCATCCATTGTCACGCACACTCTTGGTCCACCCAAGATGTCGACCGTGCCATGTCACCTTGTGATGCAGGAGCATGCGACTCAGAGGAAAAAGCCTGCAGTTTCTATGTTTTTTCTTGTAAAAAAAAATAAGAACAGGGTAGAAATAAAACATGCTATCTTTTTCAGTTTAAAATAGCATGAAAGTAGAGAATAAAACATACTATCTTTTCAGAGATAAGGTCTGAGAAGACCTATCCATTATAAATAAAAATAAATTGGCCGCTTGTTGGGGAGAGAGAGGAGCGATGCTAGAAGTATCATTATGAAAGTTCCTCTTGGCATTCTGAAGAATTGTTAAATGGTATGGATGTAATCAATAATTGATTTTGACTGTGTATTAAGGGTTGGAATTACCTTCCTATTCTCCGCTTAGCGCTTACTATGTATTGATGTTGTATTGTATATGGAGAGTCTTGATGTTTTAATGTGTATGGGAGTAATTTAGACGGATGTCGGCACTTGATTGTCATTTGGGTTTATTTATGAAGAATTTGACTTGTATTGTAATTCTGTTCGAATTGATTTTGAGGAGAACGCGCCATTTGAAGTAAAGTGCCAGACGTAATGACTGTCAAGAATTAATTGGTAATTCTAAGGCTATCGATCATTAACTTGGGAAGTCAATGTTTAATTTAAGAACAATTCATGCATCAATACGTGAACAAGGCGCAATTGAAGATTGAAGATTGGCGTTGTGGTTGTCATTTGGGTTACCTCTGCCGCAATCACGGAGTGAAATTGGTTCATCCTTTGTATATCTTGTCAAACTTCACCGGGCAAATCTACACATTTGTTTAAATTGCTTGCCTTTCTATTTTGATTGAAACTTATTAGATTTATGCAAGGTGCCTCTGTTTTCAACGTGATTAAAATGCCCCGCTATGATGACCGTTCTGGAAACACACGGCTCTAGATTGGCCGACTGTCTTCTTGCACCGTACACGTGATCCTGAGAATCTTTTCAACAGATATGGAAGGTTGGAGTTCGAATGTTCGAAGATGGCAACCATAGCAATTGAAGTCTGCCCAGGTTTCCGGTATTTAGGTAGGCAATCAGCTTTGGCAATGAGGCATTCGTGAATAATAAAAGGATATTTTCAGCCCCACCGTTGTTTACTGAAATTAAATATTCTAGAAAGGATGCGGGGCCCCAAAAGCTTTCGAGGTTGAAGTGTACACTCGCAGAACCAAAGATTAAAGTGGAAAATAAAACAATTTTACATGAGCTTTATGAGCAGAAGGGGCAAGGTTCTTACTATGACAATCTTAGGCGTCCAGTTAGAGGCTTGAAGCCACTTATTCAAAGTGGAGTTGGTGGCATTACTAGCAATCTTAGGTGCTTATGATGACCAGTTCAGGCAACTTATCAATCAAGGAAAAGGAATTGAGGACACTTACTGGGAGCTTGTAATAAAAGATATCCAAGATGCATGTTTATATGCACAGTATTGGGAGATCCTGGGTATTGCGGGTTTAGGCCTACATCAAGTGGTATCTGAGCAGGAATAGCTCTGTTTGAAGGTTCAAGTTTTTTTAGTTAAGTTAATTGCATGTGATGAATGAATGTTAGATTTTTGGAGCTGATGAATATTGCAGCACAGAAATGCAATGAAGAAGATTGCATAAGTGGAAAGAAGACAAGATCATGCAGGATCTTAAAGGTGAGATGATTTTTTGAGTTGAAATTTATGATTGAAGTTTATAGTTGCAGAGAAGGTGATGGCAGTGAACCTGGCATTCAGCTGAAGGCTGAATAAGGAGGACAATTGCAGTGTCCTAAAGAAGAAAGTGAGTTGAAGAGATAGCCTAGAGAGAGCAGAGGAGTGCTCAAGAGGTTCCAGAGGCAGTGAACCAGTACTTACCAAAAGACTGAGTGAGGAGAGCTTGGTGAGGTAAGTGGCAGCAAGGGAGATTGTTGTTGCAGAGGCTAATACAACTCATGGTGAGTGAGAAACTCATGAGGAAGCAGTCTGCCAGAGGCAAAAGGAGTTTTTCTAGAGGTTCAGAGAAATTCCACAGAGATGAGATGACTGCAGAAGTTCGAGAAAGAGAGATTGCAGTAATAAAGGTACAATTGCAGGTACTAGAAGAATGGCTGCAAGAGCAGGAAAATCAGAAAGGAAAATGGATCTTTCCACTGAAGGGAAAGAGAGTTATTTGGTGACAATTGCAGAGGAGGTTGAGGCAAATTGTGATTGCCTTGTTGAAGAAGGGACTTAGAGTTCTTGTGCCAGAGATGAAATTTGAAGATTCCACATGCATATCTGATCAAAGGGAAGTGTTGAAGGAAGCAGTCAAGACTAAAAAGTCTTGCAGTTTTAAAACTGATGAGTTGTGTATGTTTGCAGGTGCAGAGGAGGAGAAGATCATTGATGATTTCTTGAGTTATTGGGTAAATCCAGATCAGCTGGATAATGTAAAACCGTGTATTTTTGTAGCTGACAATTGTGATGTGATTACAGGTTTTACTGAGGAGGATGTGCAATCTTGTGAAACTGTTACAGAAGAGAATCAGTCTAAAGCGCAGATAAGGGAAGTAACAGCTGATACTGTTGAACATTTTGTGCAAACTGAAAGTTTATATATGAATGCAGGGATGATACATGATGATGATCAATTTGTTATAACTGTTGATAATGACAAATTGTTTCTATTAAGTGATGGACAGGTAACTGAGTTTATTGCAGGAGTTGAGAATCAGAATTATGTTCTGATAACAGATGATGAGATGGTAACAAGAGGAAGCTTGGCTTGTGAAAGTATTGAAGATTGCACAGAAAGTCTCTCAAAGGAGATGACATGTTTATGGCATGAGTTAAGTGTTCTAGAGAAGAGACTAGAAGTACAGAAGATAAATATTCATAATATAAAGACAGAGATGAATGAAAATAGAGAGGTTCATTTTTATGAACTAGAATACAGAGGCATTCTCGGAGAAGATGATGATGAGGATAGATTGAGTGATGATCTCAAGATTGATTGGGATCAGTATACTGAAATACTGGCAGAGGAAAGTAAGGCACTGATGCCTCATGATTTTTGTTTTAACAAGTGTTTTGTGAATGCAGGTATAGCAAGAAGTCAGCAAGTGACGGTAAAAATTGAACGAGTAAGAACTGAGCAAGCCGTCTTGGCTCAGCAGGCAGCAAGAAATCAGCAGCTTGAAGATTTATTGGACAAGGAAATTGAATTAATCAGAAGAATCATGTTGGAAGTGTCTCAGGGAAAGACATTAGCAAAGAAGAGAAGCAGCAGCAAAATGAAGACAAGGACAGATTGTGAGAGTGCAGCTAGTGGAGCAAAACAGCATAAGATATGGAGACCTGGAGAAAAGCAGCAAGCAACATCAGATGATGACTTGCAGAACAAAGTGTGGGATCTTGGAAGACAAGAACAAAGACTAAAATGCATGATCAGGAGATCATGATCATTTTCAACCTTGGGAGTCTGATGCAGGGGCATGCAACTCAGAGGAAAAAGCCTGCAGTTTCTATGTTTTTTCTAGTAAAAAAAAATAGGAACAGGGTAGAAATAAAACATGTTATCTTTTTCAGTTTAAAATAGCATGAAAGTAGAGAATAAAACATACTATCTTTTCAGAGATAGACAAGTTGTAAAAATTCCTTAAATTACTATGTAAAAAAAAAAAAAACTTGCTTTTGTATAGGTAAGGTCTGAGAAGACCTATCCATTATAAATAAAAATAAATTGGTCGCTTGCTGGGGAGAGAGAGGAGCGATGTTAGAAGTATCATTATGAAAGTTCCTCTTAGCATTCTGAAGAATTGTTAAATGGTATGGATGTAATCAATAATTGATTTTGACTGTGTATTAAAGATTGGAATTACCTTCCTATTCTCCGCTTAGTGCTTACTATGTATTGATGTTGTATTGTATATGGAGAGTCTTGATGTTTTACTATGTATGGGAGTAATTTAGATGGTTTCCAGCACTTGATTGTCATTTGGGTTTATTTATGAAGAATTTGACTTATATTGTAATTCTGTTCGAATTGATTTTGAGGAGAACGCGCCATTTGAAGTAAAGTGCCAGACGTAATGACTGTCAAGAATTAATTGGTAATTCTAAGGCTATCAATCATTAACTTGGGAAGTCAGTGTTTCATTTAAGAACAATTCATGCATCAATACGTGAATAAGGCGCAATTGAAGATTGAAGATTGGCGTTGTGGTTGTCATTTGGGTTACCTTTGCCGCAGTCACGGAGTGAAATTGGTTCATCCTTTGTATATCTTGTCAAACTTCACCGGGCAAATCTACACATTTGTTTAAATTGCTTGCCTTTCTATTTCGATTGAAACTTATTCGATTTATGCAAGGTGCCTCTGTTTTCAACGTGATTAAAATGCCCCGCTATGATGACCGTTCTGGAAACACACGGCTCTAGATTGGCCAACTGTCTTCTTGCACTGTACACATGATCTTGAGGACCTTTTCAACAGATATGGAAGGTTGGAGTTCGAATGTTCGACAATGGCAACCATAGCAATTTTGAAGTCTGCCCAGGTTTCTGGTATTTAGGCAGGCAATCGGCTTTGGCAATGAGGCATTCGTGAATAATAAAAGGATATTTTCAGCCCCACCGTTGTTTACTGAAATTAAATATTCTAGAAAGGATGTGGGGCCCCAAAAGCTTTCGAGGCTGAAGTGTACACTCGCAGAACCAAAGATTAAAGTGGAAAATAAAACAATTTTACATGAGCTTTATGAGCAGAAGGGGCAAGGTTCTTACTATGATAATCTTAGGCGTCAAGTTAGAGGCTTGAAGCCACTTATTCAAAGTGGAGTTGGTGGCATTACTAGCAATCTTAGGTGCTTATGATGACCAGTTCAGGCAACTTATCAATCAAGGAAAAGGAACTGAGGACACTTACTGGGAGCTTGTAATAAAAGATATCCAAGGTGCATGTTTATATGCACAGTATTGGGAGATCCTGGGTATTGCAGGTTTAGGCCTACATCACCTTGGTGCATTCATGCACCCACGACCCACCTCATGTGCATTGCACCTGTGGAAACCCTAAATTTCCACTGATCGTTGCAACAAATATTGCAAAAGTTGTGATGGTGATGTCACCGTAATCTCCAACTCAATTATGGATGGTACGCATGCAAACATCATTCTAAGGATCTAACAAGTTGGGAACTTGGGAGCTTTTGGGGAGCTTCAACTTCAAGAAAATAAAAGTTTTGGAAAGAGTTTTCAATATATAAATCTTTAAATTAAATTTTATTTTTGGCATTAATAAATATTAGATTTTTTTCAAAATTATTAAATTAATAGGCACATATTTTTAATACTCATTCAATTATTACAAACACCTACTTTGTTCGAAACATTTTTATTATATTTATTCCAAATGTCATTGTAAAACAATATTAAACTACATGTAAATCTTATTTCAAAAATTATTTAAATAAAAAAATTGAATAATACTCGCTCAATAGATGTGGATACGAATAACTTTTAATGCATATATGTTTTTCTTTGAGCCATTATTAAACACACAATTCTAATAAATCAATAATGTTTCAAATCTACAAAATTGTACAAAGTTTATATGTGTAAATTTTATTTTACAAAAAGGGGTGGCAAGAGCGGCAAGGGGGCGCAATTTTTCGTCTTGGTGGACATCCAAAACTTTCATATTCTTGTGGTTTACGTCCTGCCTCAATCAATTAAGTTGAAGCTTGTAATTTTATGGTTATTCTACCATACATATGTGGCTTTCAATGCCCACTCCCTTATCCTATCTTGTTAGGTTAGGTTGTTAACCTACTTGCTGTGAGATTTCTTGATGTGATAGACCCTTGTTACTATTATTAGTATATGTACAAGGCATGCATATGCTAGCTACATACCCACACCTCACACAAATACACTAGTATTCTATGGCCTATTATGCTAGATGATTAATTAATGGTTAAGCTTGATTAATGATTAAGCTATGGTTAACCTTAAACTTTATTAATAATCAAGATTATGATTAGCCCTAAGCTAGATTAATATTTAAGCTTGGTTAAAAATTAATTAATCGGTTAACTCTTAATCCTGGTTAATAATTAATTAAATTTTATCATGATTATTTTAATATTTAAATTTAATAAGGTTTTTATGAATCCATTATTAGGCTCTCCTTTAAAAGATATTATTATTTTATTTATTAAAGGGTGGGTGGGTGAATCGACCACCCAAGACATTAACTAGGGATGTTGGGGTAGGTGGAAAGGTGGGGACGGGCTCGAGGATGGTGTTAGGTGGCATTAATTAATGGAAGGAAGATAAGTGTAGGAGAGAGATTGTTGGAGGAGGGCTTTTTTTAGGAGGCTTTTGAGGGGGAGATATTATTGGGGGGTCACAAAGAAGGTGGGGAGCAAGGTCGAGAGAAGACCAAAAGAAGTTTTAGTACAATTAAGTGGATTGTGAGGGGAATATTAGAAAGGTGTTGGATTGAGAACTCAAACACATTATGGTTGTGGTCTGGACTTGGGCTCAAGGTGCTAGGGACCATGTGGAGGTTCCATGGGCTATGAAGTTGAATAAGTTATTTCTAGTTGGTAGGGACCACAATGGAACCGCTGAATCCAAATATTTTTCTTGTTATTTGTTATTGTCAAATTATATGAATTTCCCATGAATAAAGTCGTGCTTGTTAGTCTTCGTAGTTGAGCCGACAGGAAGTGGTCCCTTCGAGTGGATCTGTCTAGTACAAATATTTCGTGGATGTAGTGGTCACCGATCTCTGGGCTTCGTGAACCACAAAAAAAAGAACCTCGAGGGTTAGCTCAATTGGTCGAGTCACTGTTGTTAAACCACCTTTGCTATTGAGAGGTCATGGTTTTAATTCTCTTGACACTCTTGGGGTCGGGCTTAATAATTGAGCCGCCAGGAAATGATCCCTTTGGGTGGATATTCATGGTACCATTATTCCATGGGCATAGCAATCACTGTTCTCCAGAGTCCACGAACCACATAGTATATATATATAAACAAAATAAATAATAAATAAAAAATAAAAAGTATTTTTTTTAGTACACACACGCGCACACACATATAACATAAGCTTGATATCTCAAGAAGGGGTTCTCGCACATGGTATCACAACAAAACTTCAGAATATGGACCCTAAAACCCACCTACACACACACCAACACACTTGTTCCAACCATGGTGTGTTTGTGGGAGATTCTTCCAACCTACTATAAACATCCTGTTGGGAACAAGATCCCCCAAGGACAGTGTTGGGGCTAAAATCCCATGTTTTGGGTCAAATTTTGTAATAAAGTTGTAAAGTCTCCGCATTTTGTGGTTGCGGAGTGCGAAGGTGTCAGGAGTCATAAAGGGTTGTCCGCCCTTATTTTGTAAAGTGTAAAGCCAGTTGTAAAGATCTACCCATGGTCCGCGGACCATGGGATTGTATAAAAATAGCTAAGTAAGTAAGCTCTAAGTAGTTATAAGTTTTGGAAGAAGAAGACAAGTCTTGGAGTCTTGGTAGAGAAGTCTAAGTTTTGAGTCTTAGCGTAGGTAGAGGCTTTACAGCTGAGTGCACAGGGGCCTAGGGTAGAAGTCTGCAGCTGAGTGCGCAAACCCCTTCAGCTGTGTGCGCAAACCCCTTCAGCTGTGTGCGCAGGGCGGATAGAGTCTGTAAGAATCTGAAGATATAAATAAAGAGAAGTATTTTGCAAATTCTATGTATTTATTTCCAATTAATGCATCTTGTTATATTGTGTATGGGTTTCATTTGCAATGCTTATGTGATGTGTGAATGTATGTGATTATGTTGGTTAATTGAATGCAAGTGAGAATCGTAGTTTACGCGACGCTACCTATGATTGTTTAGTAAGATAATTAAAACACTTAAGAGAACTTGGGAACCTGTACAAAACGATGTCATAGCAACGCGAAAGTACCTGAACCGCAGGCTAGGGATGCACGAAGGTCAATCATACTCCTTCGCAGAGGTACTGAAGGGCAGAATAAAGGGCTAGACTGACAGAACCCTAGAACTTAGGGACTTGCCAAAAGCAGGAACAGAGGGTATAAACCGACATCACGACCATCTCAGGGTGCAGAAACTTGGTTCCAGCATCCCCCCATACTACTTCGGGTGAGACTTTGGTCCGCGCTCCGCGGGCTGATGCCGAAAGGACCAGTGTAGCGATTTGTTTGGCTAACTAACGTTGAACCTGGGTCAGGTCCCACACAACCAACAAATGGTTTCGTTGCTGAGGCCGGAATTTGCATGAGAGATGTGTGATGTCGTATCACTGAAATCCAACTAAGAAAGAGATCGGAGACTAGTTGGACAGGAAGATACACAAATTCGCGGCACAGGAGAACAAAAATCCACGACTAACAAAGGAATAGTGGCTGGACAGGTACATCTATACAGAAATTCATGAGATCTTTTTCTATTCCTTTCCAGTTGAGTTATACGAGTAGATCGTGAAGCTAGCGGATAACCAAGGGAGGTGGAACTTGACGGTCCTATTGTCTAGACCCCGGAGCTAGTATGAATATTGGAAGCCTCTAAGGATAAGATCACCCGCGCTGTCGATCATTGGCTCGATCGCATCATAGGAGGATTTGTGACTGAATTCGCGGTTGATACCTCAGTTAGCTACAGCGAGGTGGAGTGGCACCTTTTCAAAGGTCCGTGAGGTAAGTACTTGAAGTATTTGAATACCTGGATTAAGATGTTATTGTGCGAAAAAATGGGTTATGTAGCTACCTTGATTTTCGAAGCTATGCGAAGTGGAAAGACTTATAGGAACAAAGGAAGAAAGGGTCCTGAGTATAGTCCATTGATTTCACCTCCATTGGGTGATGAAGAGCGAGTAGCGTATGCTTCTCCGCGAAGTGCAATTCAGTTAATAAGGGAAGGATTCTCGCGACTACCACCTCCACCCACACCAGCTCCACAACAATTTAGCATGACAAATTCAGTAAAGTTGTCTTTGTTTAAAGGCCTGGGAAATGAGGACCAGGACCAGTTTTGGTTCATTGTGAAAGTTGTATGGGAAGCTCAGGGCGTTACAGATGATCATATGAAGAAGGTAACATTGGTTAGTGCTTTGCAGGATCATGCGCTAACTTGGTACATCAAGTACTCTAATGATAACCCAAACGCTGGGATGGCATACATCCAGACCGTGCTGAATAAAGAGTTCAGTAGGCCTAAATCCAAGGAGGCACAGTCGATTGTTGGGTTCAAGGAAATCGCGATGAAACCAAGTGAGATGCCTTGGGAATTGGATCAGAGGTTGAAGTGTAAAATTTGCGAAGATAATATGAACTTAATATATGGGCAACACTACGAGTGGTTCATGGCTTCGCTCCTGCCACACCTAAGGGTTGCGCTGTTACAACAAAAAATTATGACTCAAGCAGAGGCCTTGGAGATTGCAATGAAACTGCATGAAACACTGATGCAAGATCTGAATCTGGGGGTTCAGCAGATCCATGCATAGTTGCAAAATCTTTGCCTTGAAATGCAAAGTTTGAAGCATGACAGAACAGTTCGACTGGAGGTGTGCGAAGAGGTATGGTGCCTGAAATGCAAGGGCCAGGGGCATGACAAAGACCATTGCCCAGTCTTTGCAAGCTATATTGCAAGAGGGGGATCAATGCCTTTGAGGCTGGAGGGCCAAGCAGGACCAAGCGCAGGGCTTGCATTGTGGTGCGTTATATGTCAGGTAGTAGGAAAACATATGACAGATAACTGTCATTTGCTACAAAAGTTTGTACAGACACCGCAGCAATTGTTATGCAACTTCTGCAGGTTGGTAGGGCATGATGAGCACAACTACAGAAGTTATGAATTGATGATGGACAGAACACCCACTTATAGGGTTCAGGCAGAAACGCGGCCCCCTGACCAAAGCACAGGCATGGTGCGAATAGGCTTTCAGGGGCACAGACGAGGCCGAGGTGGAGGAGGACCTAGTAGAGGTGGGGGACAGTTAATCTACTACAATTGCAGAGGACCAGGACACTATGCCCGTGATTGCACTAACCTAACGCGTCTGTCGTACAAATACTACACTTTGTTTGATCATGAAACGGAGGACTATCCTATGCTAATAGTGAGGATACGTGACAAAGGGGCACTACCACCTCAACCGACTCAGAACCTGCAGATGATGAGGTCTAAGCCTCACGAGGAGGATCCGAATGTGAATATAGTGCTCCAAAGTGGAATTGCAACAGGCAATGATAAGGGGAAAAAGCCCAAAGACAACGCATGGGTTCGCAAAGCTCTGGTGAAGGAGGCTAAGAGCATGCACGTGAAACGTTCATGGAAGCAAAGAAGAGCTTCATTGAGGCCTCCACCTTAGGGAGCAAGGATAAGCCTGATCATGAGATAGACCCTTCTATGCTTGCGACCTTTCTAGAGACCTGCATGAAGTTTTTACGTGATAGCAAGGCTGTGAAGGGATTACAAGAGCTTAAAAATAGATGTGCCGGAAACACTCTGGATGAACCGTGCATGGTACGGAAGATTGGTAAGAACAAAACAAGGACAGGATGAGAGATGAGATTGACCGCGTAGATGGGAGAATATGAAATGGATTAGGTTATTTTGGATTTGGGGTTAGACGCGAATGTCTTACCAAAGCAGACTTGGGAGCAGATGGGAATACCTGCGTTGCAGTGGTCTCCGATTCAGTTAAGGATGGAAAATCAGTAAAATATCATCCCCATGGGACAACTGCAAGGAGTGACTGTAGATATTGAAGGCGCAAATGCGTTGGTTGACTTTGAAGCAATAGAAATTGTAGATGACATAAACCCCTACCCTGCACTCCTTGCCATTGATTGGGCTACTGACATGAACAGGGTAATCAACCTAAAGAAGCGAAATATGACATTTGAGAAGAAATCGCTCAGCATAATAGTACCCCTAGATCCTGCCGAAGGATCGCGCTACACTAACCAGTCCATGATTATGAGAGAGATGATGATTTGGACTGCATATATAATATAACAGCGTGAGACCAAGATTGGGTGAATCCAACACCAGATGGACGAATTACATGCAATCGTGAGAGTTCCTGCACCTTAGACTCTGATGAAGAATTAGAATACTGGCATAATCGATTACATGAAGTAAACACGCTAAGTTGTAACATGATGACCCATTCATTGCGTTGTGTGTCATCGGAGGTAAGAATTCTG
The DNA here is from genome assembly GCA_000404065.3 of Pinus taeda. Taxonomy (NCBI): domain Eukaryota; kingdom Viridiplantae; phylum Streptophyta; class Pinopsida; order Pinales; family Pinaceae; genus Pinus; species Pinus taeda. The sequence goes on from APFE030421293.1 coordinate 12,708, forward strand.
CCCACTTATGATGGCCTGAATGATGTAGATGTATTTTTGGATGCATTTGAGAGGGAGGTACCAGAAAAGCAACGCTTCCAAGCTTTGGATTGGGCACTGCACGCTACGCCCCGCAAGGTGGTGGGGTACGCACAAGGGTAGCTTTGATGATTGGCACGAATGTAGGAGGATGATGAGAACACGCTTTGGGAAGCCGAAGGTATGAATGACAGACAAGTATGATAGGAAGGATGATCTGCGCGCACATTTGGCCAAATGGGCTGACGTTTATGGAGCGAAGCCCCAACCTAAATGGGTGCACTTGTTCTGTCACACCTTGGATGTCATCCTGATGAACTGGTACTTGGAAATAGAGCTTCACCATGGTATAAGTGAATGGGATATTCTGCACGAAGGATTCATAATGACGTTCAGTTTTGAAGACAAGTTTGACTGTATTGACGAAGCGCTACAAGAAGTGAAAGCAACAATCTTTAGGATACCATAAGATCCTTTGGATCTCATTCAACCCGATTGGACTACTCAGCTGAGCCACGCGCTGGAATGCTATAACGTAACTGTTGAAGAAGAAGATGAGGATCTGCGAAAGATTCACATCCCTAAAAAATAGGGTCACCACGAGGTTGAGGGACCGCAAATTGAGAATCTTGATATAACCGTGCCATTGAAGACGAAATAGGTAAACATTGGTACGGAGGCAGAGCCCAAATTCACGAAGATTGGAGATTACTGGGATGACACGATGGTGGATAAGATCGTTGAATTGCTCCGTGAATACCAGGATTTTTTCCCTACCAAGTTTACGAAGCTAAAAGGGATAATAGGAGACCTGGGTGTTATGAAGGTCACGTTGAAACCCGACACGAAGTTGGTTAAGCAAAGACCTTATCGTCTCAATCCGAAGTATAAGAAGGTCCACTTAGAGCTAGATAATATGCTCGCGGTAGGCATCATTGAGCCTGAAGAAGAATCTGATTGGGTAAGCCCAATGATGGTACAAGAAAGAAGTAGAAGAATGAAATAAGGATATGCGTAGATCTCAGGAAGTTGAATGACGCTTGTGTACATGATTCTTTCCTGACTCCGTTTACTGATGAGGTGTTGGATAATGTAGGTGGCAAGGAAGCATATTCCTTCACTGATGGGTTCACTAGGTACTATCAGATCAAAATTGCGCAGAGGATAGAAGCAAGACGACCTTCGCGACTAAGTGGGGATGTTTTCAGTACACTATAATGCCTTTCAGATTGAAGAATGCGCTTGCAATTTTTTCGTGTGTAGTCATTGCTGCGTTCAAAGAATTTATTCATAAGTTTCTAGAAGTGTACTTTGATGACTGGACTGTGTTTGGGCTGGTGAAACGCCATGTGGCAAGTTTGCGTCTGATGCTAGATACCTGTCGAAGGTACTAGATCGCACTCAATCTGAAGAAATGCCTGTTTTTTGTTCCTTTTGGGACTCTGTTGGGTCATGTGGTTTGTAGACAGGAACTGATGGTAGATCTCGTGAAGGTCGTGGTGATACTTAACTTGGAGCCGTCGAGGAGTGTGAAACAGTTGCGTGCAACCTTAGGACATACTAGGTATTATAGAAAGTTTATCAAGGGTTATGCCCAGATCACTGCACCTATGGAGAAGTTGTTGAAAAAGGATGTCACGTTCTGCTAGAACGAGGACTGTAAGAAAAGATTGGATGTATTGAAAGAAAAGATGGTCACCACGTCGATTTTAGTCTTCCTAGATTGGAAGAAGGAGTTTCATGTACATGTCAACGTGTCATGTATAGCGCTAGGAGCAGTACTGACACAGGTTAGCGGAGGAGAATTGGACCATCCTATATCGTTCACAAGCAAAAGGTTATCCAAGGCGGAGAAGAACTATTCCACCATCGAGCGCAAAGGGTTAGCCATGGTATACACTTTCTAGAAGTTTAGACATTATCTGCTGGGTGGCCATTTTAAGATGTATATAGATCATTCCGCGTCGAAATACCTGGTCAATAAGCTTGTTTTTTTTTTTGGGGGGGGGGGGGGCGAATCAGCAGGTGGTTTTATTATTCCAGGAGTATGATTTTAAGGTTATTGTGAAGCCTGGACAATTGAACACAGGACCAGACCATTTGTCATGCATTGAAACAGGGAAAAGCCCACTAATTTGGAGGAGGGATTGCCTGACGCGCAGCTATTTGCAATGCATGTCGCGGATGGTCATTTTGAAGATATCATACACTTCCTAACGACAAGAACTGCCCCAGAAGGTTACACTGTCCAGCAGAAGGAGTTAGTGGTGCATGCGACAAATTTTTCTATTATTGTTGGGCATCTGTACAAAATGGGGTCTGATGAAATATTGTGATGATATGTACCAGAGTTTGAAAAGAGCAGTATCCTTGTGGACGCTCATTGGGGCGCCGCGAGAGGTCATTATGCAGGGAGAGCGACCACGTAGAAGATTCTACGCGCAGGGTTGTGGTGGCCAACCCTCCATCAGGATTCAAAAGCTTACTGCAAGGCGTGCGATGTGTGTCAAAGGATGGGCAGGCCATCGTGGAGGGATGATCTGCTTCTGAATCCACAGATGACGTTACAACCCTTTGAGAAATGGGCGATAGATTTTGTGGGACCCATTCAACCCCAAGGGAAGAAGATGGGAGTGTGGTACATTATCACCGCGATTGAGTATTTAACTCGATGGGCAAAGGCACATCCTGTGAAGGATTGCACAGGCGTGACTGCTGCGAAGTTCCTATTTGAGTATGTACTGACGCGATTTGGGTGTCCAAAGATTTTAATGAGTGATCGCGGTATGCACTTTATGAACGATACAATCAGCGCGATAACGGAGGAATTTCAGGTATATCACCAAAAGAACACACCTTACCACCCATAGGCTAATGGGACGGTGGAAGCATTCAATAAAGTGCTGGAGAACGCATTGACCAAGGTTTCCAATGCTCAGCGAAAAGATATGTAGATGACACCAATGTCATCTGGTCTCATGGTTAAGAGGAGTTAGATCTCTTCTTCAATCATCTCAATAGTCAATCCCCCGCCATTAAGTTCACCATGGAACAAGAAGTAGATGGTTGCCTCCCTTTCCTTGATATTCTTATTTCTAATAATATGGACGGTTCCCTCTCCCACCAAGTGTTTTGGAAGAAAACAGATACTGAGCAGTATCTTCATGCCAGTTCCCATCATTTCCTAGCTCAAAAGTTGGGCGTTCTCAACACCCTTGCTACGCATGCCCTAAGGATCTCTGATGAAAAGAGCTTCAATAAAGAGAAATCCCACCTCCTTAATGTCTTTGTTGAGAATGGTTATAGCAGACACCTTGGTCAAAAGGCTTTCCTTAAAGCCTCAAAAAATGCAGTAGTTAAAAATGAACCTAAAGGTAGAATCCCAGGGGTCCATCTACCTTATGTCCAAGGGACCACTGATAAGATTGTTAGGATTCTTAAGAAACATAATGTTCCCTCGACCTTTAGACCCCTTAACACCTTTTGTAAATCCCTCCCATCTGTGAAGGATCTTGTCGACCCTAAGGACATGAAGGGTGTCTATATTATTCCTTGTTCCTGTGGGACCCCCTACATTGGTGAGACTGGACACTCTATTAATCAAAGAATTAATGAGCATGCAGCTGACCTAAAACATGGGAGAACTAAGTCTTTCGCACTAGCGGAGCATGTAGAGAAGACCAAACACCATGTTTGTATTGAGGAGGCCCAGGTTATTGCTAAGATTATGCAGTTCCATCACCGTAAATTTAGGGAAGCCCTTGAGATCGAAAAAAAGCCAAGCAATCTCAATAGAGATAACGGTTGGAAGATCAGCAGTTGCTGGATCCCTGCCCTCTCTTCCTAGTAGTTTCTTCCCCTCATTCTATTAATGACCTGTTCTAGAATTCTATAATTTTCCCCTTATGATCCTTTAACCTGCTTTCTTTTTCCTTAATTCTTTGTTTTTAATCTCCCTCAATTTTTGGTCCTTATATTCAAGATATGGTCCTTTTCCTGTCCGTCTAAAGGATTTAAATTATCCAATTTAAGATATTTTATTAATTAGTTAACCAAAATAATTAATACTAGTATTATAATATTATTATAAAATAATAACACTATTTTATTAATTAATATTACTTTATTCTAAATCCTTACCTTTACTAATATCCCTAGATCTATTAATATTGGAATAATACTAGCAATTGTCCCAAAAGGTACAAAGAGAGGCTGATAGGATTATTAAATTGGAATTGTTGAATTTTTCTAGAAGAGTTAATTGGTTTGTGGAAAACCTTGTTTTCTTGCACTGGATCATTGTGCAATTACTTTTCAGGAACACAATGAATGTCTTATTTCATTTTAGAGTAAGTTAATTACCCAAAATCAAGAAACCTCTATAGATAGCCAAGCATACACAACTCCTTTTGAGTCTGTTGAATCTTTAGTGCAATGATTCAACTCCAAAGAAGATGGCCCAAGTCAATAACTCTCCTAAATATTGTAATCAGTAGCAAAAGCAGTGCAGAAATATATGTATTTAAATATTGTAATCAGTAGCAAAAGCAGTGCAGATATATATCTAATATTTTAATCAGTAGCAAAAGCAATGCATAAATATATCTATTTATATGTTACCAATAATAAGAACCGCTGCTACATCACTAAATTACTGCAACTTCAAAAGGGGAAAAGGTTCAGATGACAGACAATTTGATACATCGCGACTAATTTGATACACTCGCTTGCAATATATATTGCCTGTGCATTTCTAGGCTAAAAATAGACATGATTTCATCAAACTATATTTTTATATATACATATAGCAGGTGAAATCAGAATAGCCAAGCTGATAATATAAAAATTGCTGCTAAAAATTACAATGTTTATTACAGGTGATGGCATGGTATATACCATTGACGACAATAACAAATAGCGATTGGATCAAAATCCTTGCAACTAAACACAAAATTCACAAATTTTACTAAAGAAACCACCTACGAAATGCGTCATAGATGGAGAACAGTGAAATATAATGCGCAAAAATTACTGCCATGAACATGAACAGTCAAAAAAAGAGCCTAAGAGCTTTTGCCCACCACAGTTTCCTTGGCCGTTTTTTCTAAGTTCATAACTGTCTCACCCACCACTTCTAGAACACCTTTATCTTCTTCAATGATCACAACAGAAGCTTCTTCTGCATTCCCTTTCCTGGGCTCTTCCTCGATATAGCAGATTTTGTCGTTTTCTCTTGATCTCGCTCTCAAGATGTCTTCGCTCGTTCGGCTACTTCGGCCATTTTTCGCTTAATGGACTTGAAGTAGTTGTATTTGAATCATAGGTTACAGTGCTTGCCAAAAGCCAGAGAAGAAGAATAGCAACAACAACTGGCAGGGAAAAAGTAGTAAAAATAACTTGAAGAGTGAAATAAAAGAATGGGAAAAAGCAGTAAGGCAACTCATCCCGATATTTGGAAAAAGCATTCACTCTTCAAATCAACGGTTAAAAATGTCTCACCTGATACAACGAAGAAGGGTAAAAGTGTTGACGATTGTTGATGCATAGGAAGGCATATCAGCGTAAATATAACTAATAATATAATAATTATTATTTTATAAATAATCAATATTAATATTAAATCCTAATTGTCTAAAAGAACTAAATTATCTAGTATAAGATTTTAACCAAACCCTTAATAATAATACTATTATTATAACATTATTATAATATATATTAATTCTTACATTTACTACGCATCCCTAGATCGTTGATATGGAATAATAATAACTAATAAATATTTAATAATTATTATATTAACAATCAATATTAACTTTATTCTGTTGAAGTTAATTACCAAGAATCTCAGCCTTCTGCGAGATGGGCTCTCCCAGATATTTCACCCTCTGAAGTCTACAACAACTTAGCCCCTTTTCATTTAATTGCTGCCACTAGAATCACTATTAAAGAGTCTATTAGCCAAGTTCAGGAAAACTCTGATAGTCTGGATACTATTAGAGTTTTCCTGAACTTGGCTAATAGACTCTTTAATAGTGATTCTAGTGGCAACAATTAAATGAAAAGGGGCTAAGTCGTTGTAGACTTCAGAGGGTGAAATATCTGGGAGAGCCCATCTCGTAGAAGGCTGAGATTCTTGGTAATTAACTTCAGCAGAATTTAAAGTTTTGTTTGAGTTATTTTCAAACATTTCCCTAAGAGGTTTTTCTTCTGATGGCGAATCTTCTTCAAGCTCTCGGAATGAGATAGATTTTCTGAATGAATCCATCCTTAAAGACTAAGATAGATCTGAGTACCAACCTTTAGAACCAGACGTTACTGGCTCTGATACCAATTTCTAGCAGGGGCTCCTGTCACGAGCTTGCTCTTTCTCTGTGTCTCTCGGTATTTCTCTGATAGCCAACTCCTGGTGAGCTAGTGGTGAACCTACTAAGATCTTTCACGTTCTGACGACCTTCACAACGGCATCCACGCCTTAAACAGTCTTGACGTCCCTTCGGTCCTTTGGCGAACTTCCTGCAAACTTCGGACGAAAGCACAGAGAATACTTCTACCACAGCGGACTCATAATTTTGCACAATAGTACTCAATGACAAAATGGCATACTCATCTTATTTTAGAATAGAGAAAATCTTACAGAATGCTCTCAGAGCTTTTACAGAGATTGATTCTATGCAGAAACAGACTAATCTTGCTTTTACCGGACTTTTCACAGCTTAATCATAAGCAAGTTACTACCGGATGCTTCTGGCAAGATATAGGCTCTGTCTTTGAATCAGACTTAACACCCAAAACTTGACTCTTCTAATGGTTCGGCCACTTTAGGTTCTTACCAGTTCCGAGCACACTGATACGCAGGCTTCTCGAACCAACTAAGGACTTTGAGTGATTACTTGTGTTGCAAGCAGATCGAACTGAATGTTCGCAGATGCAGAGCAGGAGAACACTCGACTCAAACACACACACAAGACTCTCTAAAATCCAATGCCCAACCAATGAGCCTTACCCTCCTTATATAGCAAAAGAAGGGGGGACAAACATTACTGTTGGTTGGACAGAAAAGACTTCAGGAATCATTGCTTTTCCAGTCTTTATCAAAGCGACGTCGGCACAAATATTCGGACTAGACCGAATAATTGCTTTCAGGTAACGCATGTGATATAGTCTGTAAAGTAGATTCTTGTACTTAAAGTAAGACAGACTCATGACTATTTACACAGTGGATACTTTTTGAAAGAAAAGCCCACGAGAAAAGACTTAGAGGAGATTATTTACACTGTGGAGGCTATTGAACAGTAAAGCCCACGGGAACACTGATCACAATTTAGCCCTTGTGATTGGTACATATTCAGAATACAGTCAGGTTAGGGAATCTATCCCTTTTGTAAAGTAGATCATCACATGCCTTAGTATATATCCTTCGAACTATCATAGGCTTACCCAATATGACTTGGTGCTGAACTTTAGTTAAGACATACCACTCTAAATGATCTATCATATATTCTTGGAGAGAATAATTTATCATGTGAAAAGGGTCCCATTCCTTGACTGTCATTTCTCTAACTGTGCTATAGATGTGATGATAGCAATCCCCAATGTTGTAATCAAAGCATTTTTGACAGTGCCTTCTTTGATATCCTTCATGATATACTGGATCCATGGCTGTTCTGTTGACTCCGTAGTCTGTCCACCAATTCTGGAACCACTCGCATTGAAGATTATTCTGAGAAGCTGCCATTGTGCTGAATTTCAACTTGGTGTAATGGGTATCTGTCTTATCATCAACATTCATGAAATCCCACCATAATTTTTTGTAATCTGAAAAATCATAGACTGTGTCAGGGAATATTACTTTGGGGTCATTCCTGGGCCATCTTGCACAAGGTCGAACTTGAGGATGATTAGTCCATAGGTCTCTGGTACGATAGATACAATAATAAGCTTCATAGATTCTTGTGTTGCTATCTCCATGGTGTCAAATCCGTCCAATGTCATGAAAATTTGATTCTAAGGATTCTCTTGCAGTTTTGGCATCTGCTTTTTCTTTGGTATACATCATGTCATGGATCCATTTTCTACCTTTCGGGTATACTTTTCTTTCATGCACATAGTGTTGCAGACCAGTATGGGGCTGCAGGTTGGCATCCAGTACTTTTGTATTCCGTAGTTGCCATGTCGGTCTCCAGTTGTTTCTGTATGTGTCCCAATCTTGATTATCCGGAATAGTCCTCAAAACTTCACATTTCTGATTCTGATCCCATTCAGTAACAATCATCATGACTTGTGCACTATCATTTTCAAGATATTCTCTGCTGAGAAAATCGGGGAGACAATTTTCTTCGCCTTTGATGTGCTCAACAGAAAAATCAAAATTTGCAAATAATGCTTGCCATCTGGCAAATTTTGCTTCTTCTGGTTTCTTAATATTTTTGGACAAAACTTTCTTTATTGCTGACGCATCTGTCCGAAGGAGAAATGGTTTATTTATGACATATACTGCAAATTTGCTGATGCAATTCCATGCACCTTTTACCTCTCTTTCAATAACAGAGTATTTTTGTTCTGTTGGGTTCCAAACCCCGGAGGAAAATTGCACCACTTGTTCTTCTTCACCTATTTTTTGCTTCAGAATGCCACCCCATCCTATATCACTGGCATCAGATTCAACGATTTTATATGCCTCATCATCTGCTATATATAATATAGGCAAAGATTTTACCTTTGCTTTGATTTGTTGTACTGCTCTGGTGTGGACTTCTGACCATGGAGGAGGATTTTTGCCAGTCCTTTTATTGAGTACTTTTCTATCAATGGCACAGTCTTGATAAAAGCTACTCACATAATTTAAGCAACCAAGGAACCTCTGCAACTGTGTCTTATCCTTTAAGACATCTGGGAATTTATCTGCAAATTCAATGGCATGTTCTTGTAAAGAGATTTGTCCATTTGAAATCTGGTGGCCTAAAAACTTTATAGAAGTTTGGAATAATTCCATCTTCTTTTTACTGAGCACAAGACCATTTTTCTGGACCAACTTCATGAAAATATTTACATGTCTGAAGTGGTCGTCAAGATTTTTAGAAAAGATTAAAACATCATCAATATATACAAGTAACCAGTTAAAATATGGTTTGAAAATATCATCCATAACCTTCTGAAATTTTGAAGGAGCATTTTTGAGGCCAAAGGGCATGACATTCCATTCGTAATGCCCTGCAGGGATACTAAAAGAAGTTTTGAATTTATCTTCTTCATCAACAGCAACCTGCCAAAAACCTGCCTTTAAATCAAATTTTGAAAATATTTTTGCTCCTGCAATTCTTCTGATTAGATCTCCTTTATGAGGGATAG
>APFE030421294.1:0-21363 GCA_000404065.3 Pinus taeda
CAAGATGTGCCAGAGTTCACAAACATTTTTCATACCCTTCGCACAAAGTTGGGCATCAAAGATTCTAATCTGCATCTGGTACTCAAATACCATGGCTGCCTACACAGATACATCTAGGAAGAGATGGAGTTCTTGAACATCTCCTCACTCAGCACGACGTACCTATATGCTGTCAAAATCGAGCAAAAATTAAAACAGAAGAAGCGAGACTTTGGATCTCCAAATCCGAAGCCTAAAGGAAAAATCCAAGGTGGGGTGACCCAAGACAACCCATCGAAGCCGCAAGAAAAGAACAACACCACGAAGCCGAAGAAGGACACAGGAAAGTGGTGTGAGTTCCACAAGAGTCGCACTCATAACACAAGTGAGTGTCGGACCAAGAATTCACTGGTGGCCGAGTTGAAGGCTTCAGAATTAGATACATGTTTGAACCCTGAGATAGAACCTGACAAGGGGAATGGCAAAGGGAAGCAGATCATTGATGCCGATCCCAACGCCACTACTGCCACCGCTAAGATCCAGAAGAATGAGCTTGAAGATCCAAAGGAGGGGGAACGTCTTTTCCACTCACAGATGTGGGTGAAGGGTTCGCCACTACAATTCATTGTCAATAGTGGCAGACAAAATAACCTCATTTCAGTAGAGGTCGTGAAGCGGTTGGGCCTATTGACTACACCACACCCACAGTCATACAGTATCGGGTGGCTTCATGAAGGATGAGATCTCAAAGTTCGCCAGGAGTGCCACCTTCCCTATAGCATCAAGCCTTTCATAGATGAGGTATTGTGTGATGTTACACCTCTGGGTGTTTGTGATGTATTATTATGCCAACCATACTTGTGGAGGTGACATGCTATGTATGAGTCAAGGCCTCACGTTGTCATTATTTATTTGAATAATTCATTATACAGGATACCAGAGGTAGCCCCACCTACCGCCACTTCTTTGATTGCTGCTAAGAAAGGCAACAAGCTCATCTCATAGACTAGGAAATTTATTTTCTATCTAGTTTTCTCCCAAAGTAAGGGGAATGTCGTTTCCACATCCATGACTCCCGTGAAGGGTTCCTCCACACAGCAGCAGCAACAGAGGGATACATTCATGATAGAACACAAGAACAACTTCTCCTCACCCACAAGGGTACCACACATGTTTCAGGTGGGCGACAAAGTTTGGTTACATCTGCAGAGAGAATGCCTTACCAAAACCCATCAGAAACTCAGACCACTCCGACATGGTCCTTACACCAGTACCAAGGCTACGGGCAACAATGCTTTGAAGTAAAACATTCCTCCATTCCTTCGCTTGCACTGAGTGTTCATAGTGGACCATCATTGAGCATGCTTCCCACCATTTTCAGAGACATCAGAGATTACTAAACAACTCACCAAAGACCCAGCTCAGCAGAAGCTTCCTCATCTCAAGGAGGAACTCAACGCAATGGGGAACATTGCTTCCTAGGCAGGGAGGAATAATCTAGGTGGATGCTGTTGGCCACCCACCTATCCCATTTGTACCCCCACAACTGTCTCTTTCAGTTTTTTCAGTTTCCTAAATTGTAGCACAATTTACTATTTTTAGGAGTTTTGCGAGCCCTGAACTTCCGGAGTCGTTTTGAGGCCCTAAACAACGTATCTTGGGAAATATGGGGGCAACATGGGTCCATGGACTGATGTTTCCCTTCCCAAAGTGTTAGTGCTCGGATAGATCTTTCTAATGAGCTATTCTATGTGTCAAACAGAGATCGTATGCCAAAGTTATGACCCTGGGAATTTGATGTACCAATTTACCCAAACGGGCCCACAATTTGGCGTTTCATCTTCAAGGGTTAGGTTTTGGGATGCGAAGGATTTTCCATTGTTTCTAAACAATAAATAGGCCTTTGAGACTCATTGTAACACAGTTTAGAGGCATGTAGCCACCACATCTCTTCTCAGAGATAAGCTACCATCACCCTAGCTGGTTTATTTCAATTATTGTTTGTAAGAATATTTCAGTATTTTACATTAATGAAATGAAGTATTATTTCCACTGCATATCTGTGTTTATTGTTGTCTCTGTAATTTGTTGCATTCCTGTTTAAATCCGGATCATATTTTTGTGAGGGTCAACAAATGTTACCATAAGCTTATTTGTGATAGTCAAAAGAGCCTTTGTCACCAAAAGGTAATCGTCACATTTCATATCAATATTAGGGCATGATGGAATCGAACCACCGACCTTCTTCTTGCAAAGCAGGTTCTCTTCCATTGAGCTAGCACCCTTTAAAAATTCTGACTTTAAAAACTTAAACCTTGAAACTTTATAAATTGTAAACCCTACAACTTTCAATAAACTATAAAACTTTGTAAAGTCTTGGAAAACCTCTTACTAAACAAATAAACTAGCATCAAAGTTGTAGGTCCCTACCTAATGGTTATGGAAGTTATGAAAAGTGGGTGGAAGGAAAAATAATTACGTTTAAAATACTCAATAAGTTTATTTGAATACTCAATTAGAAGTAAAACTTTGAATTCATTTATAACCTGTAAATGACCTATAATTATTAAACCTAAAATCTGCAATTACATCAAATATTGATTCCTTACCCCATGAATCATGTAAATCATTTGTGACTGATTTTCATGCAAAAAAGTAAAAAGAATGAATATTCATGATGTAATTATGACTAATGAGCTACATGCTCTAATCCTACTAGCTATGGGGTCTAGAAAACTAATTGGGAGTGCTTCTTGTTATTAATTAATTCAATATGTAAAATACAACAATGAATAACAATGATCCTGAAATGTAACCAATAAAAATATGTTAAAATTGTAAGTACAAAAGTTTGGCTAATATTTGTAGTGCACACCAAGATACACAAAAAAACAACACCTACACTCCATAATAAATAAATAAATTAATACTACAATTTCTTTAGCACTTAACATATTATATTAACATAAACAATACACAATAGTTCACAAGTTCCAAATGACATGCATAGTTTCTAATTTATCTATTAAGAAATTATAAGTAATTGAAGAGCCTACCATAAGAAAAACTTGAAATAGAGAAGCATAAATCACATTAGTATAAAGTACAAGGATATAAAGAAATTAAAAAAAAAAAATCATTGCAAGGACATCAAAGAATTTATTTTCACTTTGTAGCAAAACTATTTCATTCCATACATTACAATAGCTATCTGACCATTACTAGTTTTCATTTCACTTCCATCTCATTCTATTTTCTTTCCATTCCATATTCATCCTTGTTCATTTTTAATAATTTTTCATTAAACCCTATCCACTTAAGAAAAATTTCCATCTAATTTTTCACCAACAAGAAAATTTTGCAAATTCTATTCACTTCTATAGGGAGGCTATAGGATTGAGGAAAAGCTACAACTTATTGAAATTTTCATATCCAATCCTTCAAATTTTAAATATAATATCATAGAGGCATGAATTATATTGCACAAAGAATGAAAATTTGGAGTATCTCAACTTCTGCATCATGCCCTGTATCTCCATAGGAATCCCTATAGGTAGTCATATATAGCTTCAACATATAAATGCAACATTGTACATAGTAGAAATCAAACCATTATTCACTATGGGGCTCATGTATTACGCATAAGAAGTTGCATGAAGAAATTATATAAATGTTCTCATAATTGGCACAAATACCATACTCATATGAGACAATCAACAATATTCATCCAAAAGATGATACAACATCACATCACCAAGCAAGGATAAATGAGAAAAAATAGAGTTTAACCAAAGAGTTCGTTAAGTAAAGTTAAAGGACAACTAAAGACAATACATAAATAAAGGTTATGATTAGATTCTCTATGTTGTTCCATTTCATTTTCACCACCCTTTTTTCTCAACCGTGCCTACATGACATTTTACTTCTTGTCAACTTTCAACAAGAAGAGTAATTATTTCTACAAAATTAGTTACATGAACGACTATAAGATTGCAATGATCTACAAGGAACTCCATATAGAAAGCACAATAAGCTCAATAGAATAAAATCACAACAATGGAAATTCATTTCGTTTTGTTTTCCCTCTTCTTTTACTTTTTTTGGGGATTCTTCTACTACAATTGTTGCGAGAATGCATATGTTGATTGTTCAAAATTTAGAACCCTTCCTATAAGAATTTTTATAAACAAAACTACAAGATACTAAAATCAAGTTTATAAGGCAAGGGAAAACAAAGATAAAGTGATAGGATAACCCCCTTCCTTTCCAAAAACAACCTTGTATGTGTGGAGAAACAAAGATAAAACAATAGGATAACCCCATTTCTTTCCAAAAACAACCTTCTATGTGTTGTTCTATGAATGGGAGTAGGGTTCAACGGAAGGGGGCCCAGAAAAGCTGCTAGATGATGATGATGATGATGATGCGGTCCTTGAATTTTCCTCAACTTTCAGAACTACAAGGAGAAAAAGTGTATGACTGCAGTGAGAAGAAATACATAGGGACTACCACTAAATATTGGAAAGATTTTAAAGTTGATATTGTGGGGCATGAAATCGTCTAAAAAAATTATTCTTTACCATTTTGGGCTTAGATATCATTGTCATATTTTCTTCTTGAAGTGGACAAATGAAATCCATGATTGAACAAAAAAAATGGAAATAGAGGCAATGTTGAGAAGCCAAACTCAAACAAGCAAAATATTATATTAGTCTCCAAAAGCATACAATTTAGTACACATATCAAGCTGATATTTATATAAAGTCCATGAAATAACAAAACCTAAAATAACAATAATACAAATCCTGAAAGGAGTTTTTTTTTTAACAAATATGAATCCTTTCCTTCTCTTAAATCACACTTACTACTTTTATGCCCTATGGTCGTATTTTGTTTAGCCAAAGCATGCAGTCATCTCAGGGCCCAAACCACTAAGCAACAAAAAATAAAACAATCAAGCAGCCAAAAAATGTATTGGGTTTTGGAAATGCAGAGACAGACTGAAAAATTATGAAACGCAACAAATGCATCCCAACATATACCCTATTTTTGTTAAACAATCTTGTGATTTTAGGACACTTTCCACTCATAATAATTCAAAATCATGGCAAAAAATAAATCAAAATCCAAGCCTATCACACCAAGAATAAACCTCCTTGGAGTTACCAAATCGTGTCCAACACTGTGGTTTTATAATTTCAAGTCAATGTTATAAGAGACAATCAAACTAATAAAACATCACGAAAATACATAAAAAGTTGAAGTAAAACAATCAATTTGAAAACTATAGCATGCACCACAAAAACTCTACGATAAAAGAAAAAGAAGAGATGGTAATCAACATTGGCTCAAATAGAATCCTTGGTGAAATGAGCTCCAACTGGCAGCAAAGAATAGAAGGGGATATGCAAAACATCTCGATCTCATTATGAATGCATAAGTAAGAACAATATTGAAATGAAAATAACAAAGCCAAAAGATAAAATCAAAACCTAACACTAAAGATGGACTATGAATTCATTCTAAGTTTTCTCCACTTCTTGCAAACTTTACCTAACCACTCTCATATAATTCAATATTTTTTGGAGTGCTTATTTGCACATAGCTTAACAACAACTGGTAATTTAATAGTAAAAGAAGTTAAGAGAACAGATTCTGAATTTGAAACACATGCTAAAATGTACCCTATAATCCAAGTGCCCTTTATGCCCATGACATCTTGCCTACAATTTCCCTCACATATAGTAATTGTACACCATAATTATAACACATATTTTCTCTATGATTTGGCCAACCTAACTTTAACTCCATCCTTAATACCAAATAGTATCCTCAATTACCATAATGACTTATGCTTATTCTCATCACACCCCCTGGAGAAGAAAAGTTAAGGTATTTGATTATTCAAAAGGGCACCTTTTAAAAAATAGTGAGAATAAAGTAAAAACAAGACAAAAAATGCTAGAAACAGGTTATTTTGCCAATCTTGCTCAAAACTTATTCTCATCAATTGCCAGAGAAAGAAGTCAGAAAAAAAAATAATAAAGGAGATCCAAAGAAAAATGCTCACAGATTCATAAGTGGTGTTTGACATATAGTGGAAGATAAAATATCAAAACAAACATTTCAAATATATATAAACACAATTGAAAATGAGCTAAAACAAATGGGAGAATAAGAATAAGAATGAGCACAAACCTAGGATGTGTAGTAAGGCCACATGCTAGTTAGAACTCCTGATGATGGAGATGTCCATCAGAGTAACTGATGCTGGGTTCACAATATTTCGATGACCAATAAGTGGTGGGTTGACTAGCCCATGACCCAATCCACCATATTGTGAAACGTGATTTACGTCACTTTAATCCTTCAAACCAGGAACAACTTGGCCCTAGTTTGCTGCAACTTTCTACTTTTTCCATTCAAAAGCTAATTTTCAAAAAATTTCATGCCCATCTATTGATGTAACAAGGCCTTGTAGGGTTGGATTTGCTGTTTCAATTGTTTTATAAAGAATAAGGGATTATCCTTTCGACTTGCTAGTTTTCCTGTCAACCACCAAGGCCTTCTTCAATGTCACCATAATGAGAGAAAAAATTACTCATTCTAGCACGTTGCATTTGTTCAGGAACATTACCCACATAGACCCTTCTTAAGTTAGGATCCATTATAGCTGGTTGAAAGGGATTAGCTGGCTATATGGGTTGTACAGGTAACATGGGTGGAAGAAGGTGTTTTTGGAGTTGAAAGGGATTAACTGGTTGTATGGGTTGTTGAGGGAGTTGGTTCAACTACGATTGTTGTTTCCCAATAGAAGCAGATTACACACAACCATTCTACCATCAATCATCTTAATGGGTTCTTCCAACACAATCAAGGCACAATCAACATGTTTATATGTGATAAATCCAACGCACTCAAGGCACAATCAACATGTTGGAAATGTTTTAAAGTTGATATTGTGAGGCATGAAATCATCAAACAACAAGTATTCTTTACCTTTTTGGGATTAGATATCATTGTCATATCTTCTGCTTGAAGTGAATGAATGAAATCCATGATTGAACAAAAAACTGAACACAAAGGCAATGTTGAGAAGCCAAACTCAAATTGTGCAACAAGCACAATATCATATTAGTTTCCAAAAGCATACAATTTAGTACACATATCGAGCTCAAATTTATATAAATTCCACGAAATAACAAAACCTAAAATAACAACAGTACAACTCATGAAATGAGTTTCTCTTTAACAAGTATAAATACTTGCCTTTTCTTGACTCACACTTACTACTTTTATGCCCAAGGTCACATTTTCTTGAGCCAAAGCATGTAGTCATCTCAAGGCCCAAACTACTTAGCAAACCAAAAATAAAACAATCAAGCAGCCAAAAAATGTGTTGGGTTTTGGATATGCAGAGACAAACTGAAATCTATTGAAACACAACAAATACATCCCAACATATAGCATATTCTTCTTAAACAATCATGTCCTTTTAGAACACTTTTCACTCATAGTAATTCAAAATCATACCAGCAAACAAGACAAAATCCACGCCTATCACACCAAGAATAAACCTCTTTGGAGTTGCCAAATCTTGTCCAACACTATGGTTTTGATTTCAAGTCAATGTTATAAGATAGAATGAAACTTACATGAAAATACATCAAAAGTTGAAGTAAAACAGTGGATTTAAAAACTCTAGCATACACCACAAAAACTCTATGATAAAAGAAAAAAAAGAGATGGCAATCAACATTGGCTCAAATTGAATACATAGTTAGATGAGTGCCAACTGGCAGGGAAGAACAACAACAGATATGCAAAACATCTTGATCTCGTTATGAGTGCATAAGTAAGAACAATATTGACATGAAAATAACAAAGCCACAAGATAAAATCACAACCTAACACTAAATATGGACTATGAATTCATTCACAGTTTTCTCCATTTCTTGCAAACACCCTTTTACCTAATAGCTCTCATAATTGAGTGCTTATTTGCACATAGCTTGAGATAACAGTACCCTGTAAACCAAAAGACTCATGAAAAAGATTACTGTAAAAAATCTGAATATTTTGGGAATATAAGCAAATTTGACTGTCAACTTTACTTTATATCTCTTAGATACAAAAAAACCTACAATCTACATAAAAAAAAGATATCTATGTATCTATAAAACTTAAAATCTATATACAAAACAACAATCATATAATATATGAGATTTGTTGAGTGAATCTAAAATAATATATATTATGATATCTATAGAGTATATATTATTATGAAAATTCATGCCCACAAACAAACATAAATTTATCCATTGAATCCCACCATCGATAAAAAAATGATAGGTTTTACTAATGATCCAATATATATACATTATAAAATCCCATAAACAAAGAATCTCATTTCATAAATTTATCTAATGAATCCAGCATATACATACATGGATTAAAGAAACAAACTTCTTAAAGGAGAAATCAATAGCAAAAATCTAGTAATAACAGATAAAAAAATTGTGGAATATACCTCGACATTGACTATATATTGTCTCCACATATAGAAGATTGTATCTTGGGCCCCTTTGTCCTAAATAGTGAAGCTCATATTCATAAACATTACAGTCTCTATATTGAGTCCTATAATGGGCATTGTTCTCATGTACTCCCCTAGTTTGAATTTGTAGAGAATTGTTGCATTTCCTGTTTACAAATCCCATAATCATATTATAGTCTTAGAAAGCCATTCAACACCATAATTATATAACATATAATAAAGAGGAGTGTCCAAGCACCATTGAATTCTGCATGTAATTTTGGCTGGTAGTTACATCTTTTAAATATTTCAATATGATCAACAAAGGGACATAATGTAGGAGTTGTATAAAAAGTTTATGCATTCAATGCCAAACCATTCGATGAGAACAGAGCAGACCATGAAAGAACAAGAAATGAAAATGAAATCCACAAATGAACAAATATTAGGCATTGAAACAACCAGCAGTTAATGATGGCATTACGTAAGCTTTTGCCCAAGCTTTCTTGAGTTAATTCTTCATCATCATAGTATTCATCATCCTCTACACTCGCATCATGATATTGCATGTATTCAGACACCAAATCATTCATGTTTCTCTCTGCTTCAGTGAATTCCATCCCATCCATGCCTTCACGAGTGTACCTGTTGGCATTATGTTTCTGGTATGGTTATATGTTACAGATGTTGTACTTGATGGCAACATCCATGGCATGGCTCTCAATATGATGAGAATTAAGAAGTACGTAGGAGAACAATTCAGAAGATGCGTACCTGCAGGTACGCCGTGCAGGGACCGCGTCCAGACACGCAGGTTACCCATTCATGAGGTGCGTACCCCCAGTGCACACACTTCAAGGCAGTAAAGCGCGCACACGTGGGGTTCCTTATGTTAACCCTTGGTATTTTACCCATTCATGAGGTGCGTACCCCCAGTGCACACACTTCAAGGCAGTAAAGCGTGCACACGTGGGGTTCCTTATGTTTAACCCTTGGTATTTAGCCAACGGTATTGCGTTATTATGGTTTTGGCCCGTGGTATGTTTTATATTATTATTATTATTATTGAGCCCCATGATCCACGATTTTAGGAAGAGATTGCCTATATAAGAGGAAGGAGATCAGTTGGCTAGAGCATGCTTTTGGGTTGAATATCTTAAGATCTGAAATATTGGGTTATTGTTTCAAAAGCTTGATCTATATGAAAGTGAAGTGGAAAGCGAATCTGTGAAGGGTGATCTCTTGAGCGCTGCAGCTACAGAAGTGCGGAGGCGCCACAGAAGGCGCAGTGCGGAGACGCCACAGAAGGCGCAGTGCGAAGGCGCCATAGAAGGCATAGTGCGGAGACGCCACAAAGGCGCCACAGAAGGCGCAATGCGGAGACGCCACAGAAGGCGCAGTGCGGAGGCGCCACAGAAGGCGTAGTGCGAAGGCACCACCGAAGGCGCAATGCGGAGACGCCACAGAAGG
Organism: Pinus taeda; assembly: GCA_000404065.3. Taxonomy (NCBI): domain Eukaryota; kingdom Viridiplantae; phylum Streptophyta; class Pinopsida; order Pinales; family Pinaceae; genus Pinus; species Pinus taeda. Next base: position 9,986 of record APFE030421294.1, read on the forward strand.
CACAGTGCGGAGGCACCATAGAGAGCGCAGCGCGAAGGTGCCACAGAAGGCGCAGTGCGGAGACGCCACAAAAGGCGCAGTGTGGAGGTGCCACAGAAGGCGCAGTGTGAAGGCGCCATAGAAGGCGTAGTGCGGAGATGCCACAGAGGCGCCACAAAAGGCGCAGTGCGGAGACGCCACAGGCCAAAGAAAAGGAAATTGCCTATCTGTCTTAAGATCTTTTGTTGACTGATTTTTTGTTGATAAGGTGTTCTGGGATTAGTTTACTGTTATTGTGGATCTGGTTATTTGGGTGACTTACTGGTACTTGATGATCATTTGATGTTTATGGATCCAGTTTGAAAATTTATGAAAAGTGGTCCTTGAAAGAAAAGAATTAGGGGGTTGTAGCTCCCTTCCAAGAGAGACTGGAAAATGAGAGAGAGTTGTAGCTCTCTGCAGGTTGCAACCTGCGTACTGGTAAAGGACTGCACCAGTACAAGACCATTGTAAAAGGAGTTTCTAATTTGAAAGAAGTTAGAGACATATCGCAGCAAGTGGTTTTCACCCACATTGGGTTTCCACCTTATATCTGGTGTTCTTTGATGTGGCTGTCTGTTTTTCTTGCTCATTATTTTATGGTACTGATATGCAAAAATAATTCAAAGTGTAAATAAGGAAGATTTGTTAAAAGAACTAGATAATACTGATTCACCCCCCCTCTCAGTATTATTTTCAACAAGGTTCACCAAGAACATCAACGCGAATGAGTTTTTGAAACTCAGAGGCATTTCCCAAATCTAGTCCGACATCACTACCATATAACTTCTGAAAGTTAAGATCCTCGAGATAGTCACAAGCTTGCAGTCCACCATACCAAATCTTTTTAGAATCTTCACCACAAATTTTCCTTGAGATACGAAAATTTCCCTTGGCTTCTACCACACTTCAAGTCCTAGGAAATAGTGCATCGGTCCTAGGTCCTTCATTTCAAATTTAGAAGCCATCTCCCTCTTACATTTATGAATGAGAGGGCCTACACCTGTTAGAAAGAGGTCATCCACATACAACACCAGTATGAGAGGTTTGTCATCTTCAATCTTAAAGTAAAGGTTAGGATCGACTTCACTCCTAGTGAATGCCAGCTTCATCAAGTAGCTATCAATCCTCTCATACCATGCTTGGGGTGCTTGCTTCAGCCCATAGAGAGCCTTCTTCAACCTGCATACATGAGGTTTTCGATCATAAATCTCAAATCCTTCAGGTTGCTCCACGTAGAAATCTTCTTTGATCGAGCCATGCAAGAACGCGGTCTTGACATCCATCTGATGTAGGTTCCATCCTTGTGAAGCGGCAAGGGCTATGATCGAGCAGATGGTCATATATCTAGCAACAGGTGCAAATATCTCATCATAGTCTATACCTTCCTTCTAGGAGAAACCACGAGCAATAAAACGAGCCTTATACTTTTCCGTACTTCCATCTGCTGCATGCTTTATCTTGTAAAGCCATTTGGAAGTAACAACTGTCTTTTCCTAGGGTCCGGGAGCTACTTCCCAGACATCATTCTTCATAATAGACTCATGTTCTTCCATCATAGCATCCTTCCATACTTGATGCTTGACAGCATCTGAGAATGATGAAGGCTCATTTTGTATGATCGTGCTCATGATGGTCAGGTATCCCTGATACCTTTTAGGTTTCTTACTTTCACGAAAGGTTCCTCGGGGTGCAACATGTCCTTCAGCATCATCAAGTATTCCCCTAAGCTATGAAGGCCTCTTCCTAGAAGAGGAAGGCTCATGTGGAGGAGGATTAATCGAATCCATGGGTTCTTCTACATTAGGCATTGATTCATCATCCTTTTCTTTCGGTTCCCTGGTGTCGGCTTCTTGAGAGCTCCTCAAAGTCGGAAGATTGTTCACCTTGTTGAGAGCCATATCTTTGTCAAAGATGACATCATGACTAATCAAAACTTCCCTTTGACTGACTACATATATTCTATATCCTTTAGTATTTTCACCATAGCCCACGAAAATTCCTTTCTTTCCAAATGCACCCAATTTATTTCTTTTCTCTTTCGGCACATGAAAATATACAGGGCTTCCAAAAATTCTAAAATGAGAAACATCAGGTTTCTTACCAGTGAACATTTCTTCAAGAGTCTTGGAACCCAATGCTTGATGAGGGCATCAATTTTGTACATATACGATGGTGTTTACAGCTTCAGCCATAGAAACTTCAGAAGTCTTTGATCATGTAGCATGGCCCAAACAACATCCATAATCGTGCGGTTATTCCTTTCCACCACACCATTCTATTCAGGAGTATATGGTGTAGTAGTCTCCCTCTTAATGCCAGCCTCTTTACAAAAGTCATGAAACTCGTTAGATTCATATTCAGTTCCATTATCATTCCTTAAGATCTCGATCTTCTTTTCGGTTTGATTCTCAATCAAGGCTTGAGATGTGTCACAGACATGACACCTAGCGGACTTCCTCCAACTTGATATAATGAATCAACTCGAAACCCAACAGTGAAGGCATCTTTAATATTGTTTTTCCATGCATGTATCTTGCCATTGATGAAAGCCACCTTTTAGCCTTTGTCTTCCATTGCTGAAATGGACACTAAGTTCTTTTTGAGGTCAGATGCATTTAATACATCCTGGAATTTATAGCCTTCTTGAATGGTTGTCCTCTTCCTTGATTCCCAACTCTCCTCTTACCTTTGCTATTGAATTTCTCATTCCTTTGATTTCCATCAGAGGGATTTTGATCATCGTCATAGTGATATTCCTTTCTATCAGGGCATTCCCTTGCATAGTGATCTGCTTTGTTGTAAATGTAACATCGTCCTTTTCTTCCACCCTTAGATCCAGCCTTTCTTTTCAATTTAGACCCAGAATTATTTCTTTTCTTAGCATGAGAAGAAAAAGCAATAGGAGGACCTTTAGGCAAGGGCATTTCTTGCTCTTCTACCCTTGTTTCTTCTTGAATGCATCTAGCCATTAATTCCTTGAAACCAGGAATTACATTATTTTTCAGAAGAGTAGTCCTGAACACGTACCATTCGGATGGTAATCCTCCAAGAGTCATGAGTGCCATTTCTCCGTCAATAATAGTCTCCCCAATAGATAGGAGATCGTTCTTGATCTCGGTGATTCTTAAGAAGTATTCTTGCATACTCTCATCTTTACCCTTCTTGATTTCCCTTAGCTTATTTCTAAGAAACAAAACTTGATTTGCATCATTGACTTTAAATAAACTCACTAGTCTATCGTAGATTTCCTTGGAGGTGTCCAGTTCAGAGATGTAGGCCACCAAGTGCTTGTTGATAGAGTCCCAGATGATCTTCTTTGTTTTGACTTCTCAATTTTTCCATTTGTTCCAGGTAGCAGCGGATGCATTTGATGGAGGCTCAACAATATTGCCTCTTACATGGTCCAGCACTCCTTCATCTTCTAGGGTTAGATCGATAGACATCTTCCATCCGTGATAGTCAGCTTTCTTACAGAGCTTGTCTTCGGCAGGAAAGAGTGTTGAGGACCCCATAGTTCTTTTAGGATAGCCTTGCCAATCTTCTCTTCGATGATTGCTCTTGCTCTTGCTTGGGCTTTGTCTTCACCTCAGCTCCGATACCATGTTAAGTTATGGTATGCTCTATGATTATAAAAGTTTACTTCTTTTTCTTATTATATTCCATAGATTAGCAATCACGTGTACATAAAGTGAAGTGCAGATAGAACATTAAACGATCGACAGAAAACAAGCCAAGACAAGAGACAGAAGATGTGGTGGCTAGCCAGGGAAAAACCCCACAATGTGTAGGGAAACCCTTTGATCAAATATTATTTTATCTTCAATAATTCAACAGAGAGAAATAGTACAATAAATCTGATTTATATCAGTAGTAGCAAACCCTAGATCAACAACATCAGCATTAGCGGCTTCATCATCAAACTAGGGCAGACGATATCTCACAAACCGACTGTCGGATCGGCTTGATTCCACCACCAAAAGTTGCATATTCTAGAGGAGGTTCAAATGAACCTATATCATAGTTCATATGAGGAGATCTTCTGGTCCACGCAAGTCAAACTTCACTTTTGCAATTGCAGCTTCAGTTTCAGCAGCTTCCTTCAAACTAGGGAAGTTGATATCTTGCAAACCGTCCGTCGGATTAACTTGATTCCACCACATAAAGTTGTGGCTTTCAGAGGAGGTTCATATGAACTTACAACACAGTTCAGATGAGAAGATATTCTGGTCCACGTAGGTCAAACTTTACTTCTGCAGTTGCAGGTTCAGTTTCAGCAGCTTCCGACTTCACATGTCTGAGGGAGAGACCCTTTTCTGCGCAGTAGAGAAGAGACTCTTTTCTGCGCAGTAGAGAGACAGAGATGTGATGAGATAAGTGAGTCCAAATGAGGAAAATTCTTCCTGTATTTATACACAATTTTGGTGTTTGAATAGATGCGATTGTTAGGCTTCTGAGCCTACATGAGTTGTAGGTCGGCTTGATAATAATTCCATAATCAAAATAAATTCATATCTCCATGAATACTTATCGGAATCGGATGATCTTTATATCAATCCTACACCTCTCGACGAGAGGAATCTAATAAAATTATTATTAGCCATGAATAAGATGAACCACATGAAGTTTGGCCCTAGTTGGAAATTTTAACAATGTCAATTGAGACAAAGACCCAGTTGAGATCAGATGGAGGGATAGTGTACTATTAGTTGTAGGAATATTCCATTGTGAAAATTCGTTGCATGCAGAAGGAATTCTTTCCTTGAGGATTGTGCAGTTACTTCTTTAGGTTTTGTGAGTGTGATGAGGCTAATTCACACATGTTGCATCATTGGACCCAAAGAAAAACTGCACAAGGAAATAGGAGGCTTGGAGGGCTTGAGGAGGACATATATCGTGTCTATTCAGTCTGTGAGTTGTATTGCTTGATTGCAAAGAGAGCAAGATATCTTGAGAGTTGATTCTTTTTGTAACTTGAACATATTTCCACTTGTATGATAATACAAAGATTGGGTTTTTAGGCTAAAGCTTTCCTCGGGTTATTTCGTATGTGTTATGTGTGATTGATTTCTCATTCTCAGTTATATGTGTTCTCATTGATCTTGCTCATATTTGATTAAGCTTCCACAAAGTTTGATGTAGAAGTAGATCGTGTATTTTTCTTTAGTATATTGCATAATCGATCTACTGTGGGAATTTCTACATATGTTCAACATTCAAGCAAATGCACTAATACAGATCACAAGGATAAACTGCAATAGTTTTCCTGGCAATAGTGAAATTCCATATCCCTTAATCAACTTATATATACCATACATAAGATATCATAATGTATAAATTCAATGCATATTTGATCCAAGAAAAGATTGATCCAAGAATTCAAAAGGAGGAAAATTGTTGTTTTTCAAAGTCCTTTTCCTCAAAAACAAAAGCAGAAAAGTGTTTTTTATCTTTAAAAGTAAACTTTTTCTAAAAAGAAACAATATTATCTTCGACAATGATCACCATGAAGTGAAAATAGTAAAAATCACAAAGGTTGATTATTGAGTGTGTAGAAGGTTGTGTAGTAATTGCACAGCGACCAATACTTTATGCTTTCGAAATTGGCACGTGGTGGACTACTAAGGAGGTGAGCTAGCTGCCACATGTGCTCCATGTCAACCCCTTGAAAACTTGACGGGTGGATTCCCTCCAGCATGCATGTAATAGTGTGGGCATGGACTACGCAGCAGTTGTTAGCGACTGCATATCGCCTGCACAACAGAATTCCAAAGTTTCTTGTTGAATGCCTTCTAGTCCTGACAAAATGCCATTATGCCACTAAATGTCGCTCCAAAGCATTAAATTCATACTACTATAGCATCAATAACCTTTGAACTTAACACAAAATTTAAACCCTGAAATGAGGCTTGATCACCTCCTCTTTCTTTTGCCTAAAGTCTTGCTGCTGGAAGCCTTGGTGTTGGAGGCTTGAGGAGCGAGGTCATGTTGTTCAATAGGTGATGACATAGTAGGTTTAGTTTCATTCACAGGATTATATTTCAGTTTAGGCACCCTTTTAGGAGAAGATATTTTAGTTGATTCTTCATACTTCTTTACCAATCTCCATGCCTCATCCAAACTTTGTTTCATGCTCCTTAAATTTGCATCCAACACTAAATTCTTGACATACAAACTTTTGCGTTTCATCCTCACGGGAATAGACCATTTGATGAAATGTTTTCTTCTAATGAGAGCTTCATATGCCTCATGAACCTCATTATCACGGTTCTCAAGAATATGTTGGACTGACTTTTTATAGCTTTGATTTCATTGTCTGAATTGGTTTACATGTTCCTTGCTTTGTTCCAGCTCCTCCAAGCATCTTTGATATTGTTTCCATTGATCAAAGGGAGGTTTGTCGGGAGCCTGAGCTACCTACTTCATCTGCTACATGTATCTGAATTTGGACTTAGAAGCTTTAACTGATGGCCCACTAGGCTCCACTGTAATCTCCTTGGCCTTCTCTGCAAATGAAACATGCTTCCCCTTTCCCTTAGCAATTGTTTCTGGAGGTGACTCTGCCTTGTCATCTGTTGGTTTGGTTGTCTCCTTCAGGTCTCTGTTTTCTCTTCTCAAGAATGTTGTTTTCATTTGATATTTAGAAAGTGTCTCTTTCATCTTAACCATCTTGGGACCCTCTTTTTCATATTGTATAACACTTCGTTTAGGTTGTGCTATGTCTTCCTCTTGCTTTGGGGCCGCATTACTTCTATTCCCTTCACTTCTTCCTCTCTATCATGATCTTGTTTGTCTTCAAAAATTTCTACCACTACTTGAGAGGTTGCCTCTTCCTCATTATTTTTAACTCTTGACCTTGTCTTAGGTCTCATTACAAATTGCTCTTCAATATTCACTTTAACATTGGTGGATTGTGATGATGCTACCTGCACCTTTTCTTCCTTGTTTTTCTTCTTACCCTTCATGTCTTGTTTCTCAGTCTTCTTACCAATATTTCTTATGAGTTCTTTGCTTGGATTTACATCCTCCTTTTTTACTGATTTTGTCTCCTTGATTGAGTGGATAACCTCCTTCTTAGGTGTTCCCTGAATTTTATGTTCCTCCTCATCCACTTTTACTGATGAAGACCTAACTTAAGGCAATAAATCAATACTAGAAAGGAAACCTGACCAATTCATTTTCTTCTTTTCAAATGCATATTTAACTAAAATCTTGATAAGAGAGAAATGAAATAAACTGGAAACATGATTGTATTTTTGAATTTGTACTTTAACTTCCATTCTCTCTAAACTTTTGAGTAAGAAATATGGTAAATTCATAGGTTTTCTCTCTGTAAAATGTCATAACAGCCTCAAATGGTACTGATAAACCCTACTGAATCTACCTTCATAGGTGAAGTACCTCTGGATGACTTTCAAAAGATCAGCATACTACTCCTGAAGGTAAACATTGGGAAAAGTTGAGGTTTTGGCTTCACAAATTGTTTGAAATATAGGATGTCTAGCTCATCTCCCTTGAACCATTTTTCCCCTACTATAGGGAGATTAGTGGCATCAACAATAACTTTTTCAATCACAAGAATCTCCAAGTTTCCTAGCTTGACTCTGCCATCCTGAAAATTGAGGGCAAACATACTGACGAGCCTCGTATGGTGACCTATCTTTTGGACCATTTGACAAAAGGGAATACAACCTGTGTTTCCAAAAGTTACCCTAATAACAGGTGAGGAGTTTATCAAGCTCAAGGTGCTAGGCTCAATGCACACTAGATCTCCACCTTTCTTGCTGACAACAGGGGCTATTTGATCTTGATACCTGGCAGGTCAAACTCGACTTTGAAAAGGAGCTACTTGTACAGATTAGTTGATATAATACTGAAAATGGTGACATCACAATTCAAATTAAACAACTATGTCAAGGAATTAGTGACAGGGAAGTTTTCTGAGGTTGAAAGGTGAGCATGATAACTTAGAATCACAACAGTTCGTATTTATGAAATACAACTGAGAACTTGAAAATGTAACTACATTGCTAGACAAAACAGAGTGTGTGTAGTGTTTACTCCTTTAGCAGAAAATGTACAAAGTTTGGCAGATTTTGATCGAGATATAAAATGACGAAAACTCAGTAAAGGTCACTGACTCCTGCCTCTCCCATCTATGAGAATGAAACTGCATGCAGATGAATACCTTGTGCATCACTTTATGACCTTGGCACCCTCTATGCATCAAGAGCGCAACCGATCCTCTGCGCAATAAAAGCACAACACACTGTGTGAATTCCTCTGTGACCCGACTTCAAAATATGATCAATTCCCAAATTCCCTGCATGAAGAACGAATTCATTAACCTGCGATCAGAGGTAATGAAAAATGGCGGCCTTCTGCAATGATTTGAAAACAATTCAAAAAAAAATTTGATGTAATTGAGCTTGATGTTTAACCAGTGCTGCACTTGAAAAGCACCTGAAAAGCAATCATTTCGGAGTTTGGGATCATGAAAAAATCTAGGGAAATGATGGAAGTATGAGGAATGACTCGTGTGAAATGGATAGGAACAAGGGTCAATCATCACACACAATGGTGTTTAGGCAAGGAAAATTTAGGCCTAGGGATTTACACTTAGGATAAAATGGGGGTGGGGGTCTAGGCTTGAAATAAGGAATAGAGATAATATGAATGTTTAGGAATAGGGGAATTTTTAGATAACAAGAGAATAAGGGGATGGGAAAAAGGGAAAAATATGATTTCTAAAGAGGGAACAAATTGGAACATTAATGACTATACTTCTTTGACATCATTCCTTTAACTATAGACACCCTATCAACACTCAATATAATGACTCAACGTTTTGCTATAATAGCTTTCAATGCTCAAAGACCCGTTCCCATGACTGACTTTAATGATTAAGGTGATGACCAAATTCATCATGGCTCTCCAGGCAGTGACAGGTCAAATTTATGACAGTGAAAACATTTATGAATTTGACCCCCTTCAAGGCAGCAAAGACCTTCGATTAATAAATTAACCTACTCTAACATGACCTACTATTCATGCATAACTATAACCAAGACCATACATGCATAACAAATGCATATAGACATATAACACATGAGTAAAAAACCATATACACATCATTCTAGCTATAGTCCAGTCATCAATGCATGACCATATCAACCACACAAACCATGACCTCATGCATGACAAAAACCATTACTCCATTGTACACATTACCACATGCATAAGCAGTGCCTAATCAACTACACATACGCATGAAAGCATGTAGTCGAGCATAAGCGATCAATTCTTGTAACCAACCTACAAGACTGATACATGTAATCAAACATTCAAGAATGTAGCCTAGCATACAAGAATGTAAGTAGGTGACATATAATCAACATGTAAGTGACATGTAACCATATACAACCAACCATATACTCATGACAAATACATTCCACAAAATCAATATCAAATCCTCCATGATAACCATAATACAACCATAATCAATCATCAAGAAAATGCAACAAGCACATGAAATGCAAGTGTAAGAGACACACATGTAATTGACATGCATGCATGACCAACACACACCACCCATCCAGTATGAGAGTTGAACCATGCTCTAGTACCACTCTGTAACACCCTCCTCCCATTTCCACCCAAGTAACCATGCCAACTGGGGTAAACATGAGACGAGAGGCTACTATGATCATATTCTACCTCCTATGTAACCTTAAGGAAGCAGAATCGACAAAAAAATCACACACAACCATCCAACATCATCAACAAAACCCTCAGAAGACAAGTCAGCCACTCAGACAACCTATCTCTGGGTCCCACTGTTGTTCTGGACCTCTTAGACCAAAGTCGCTCTCATGCTATGGTCAAGGGAGCAACCAAAGACCTAAAGTCGCTATCATAGGCCTGCATACCAACGACTGTGAACTAGAATTGCTAGTTTTATGCCAGCAACCCCGGGATTTAAGCCACTTTTTCAGGCATAGAGCCCAGGCCACTGCCCAAAATGGAATGATAGCGTAGAATTAGGAGATGTATAGGGAAACAATGATGAAAAAAAAATAAGTTAATCAAGACCTTAAGCAAAACCCTACCAACCATGACTGGTATTTCATCAAACATATCACGAACATGTAACCTATAGGTGTAAACAACAGAATTAAGTGTAGGGATCTCATACTTATCTGAGAATCGCTATGAACCATTGTTCCCTCATGCCATTTGTTGCATTATCATCTATTAGGTCATAGACACATTATCCATTCATGTACAAGTAAAAACATGATGAGATCCATACATAGTTGTTGTCATGAAATATACATATAACCAGCATAATAGGAAGAGAAATACCATAAACATGTCAGCCATCAAATCCACATATACATCAATACATTTGCACATGAAAATCAAGGGAATGAATTTCCCATTAATCAATGCAATGAACCAACTGGAGATGGGACTACCACATTCCACCTGACCATAGAATGGTTAAGCGAAACCTCTCTTCATCCATTCATCCCGTGCCATATTCCAAGCATGAATGTGGGACTCAAACCAAAAGAATTCAACCTCATCCTCATCAATAGAAACCAGGCTTTACCGTTATCCATCCTGGATCACTAGGCCAACACAATGAACACATCATAATAGGCTTTACCGTGATCTCCACCTGATTACTAAGCCAAACAAGCATGGATTCCATCGGATTTATCCACCTACACCATGATATATTTTCCTGTCTCCTAGTCTCTCAGGCTTTACCCCAATCCAAACCCGAATCACTAGGCCTGATCTAGGTGGATGTTGGTGGCCGCCCACCTATCCCATTTGGACCCCCGCAACTGTCTCTTTCAGTTTTTCAGTTTCCGTAATTGTAGTACAATTTACTATTTTTAGCAGTTTTTCGGGTCCTGAACTTCCAAAGCCGTTTTGAGGCCCTAAACGACATTTTTTGGGAAATTTGGGGGCAACATGGGTCCATGGATGGATGTTTCCCTTCCCAAAGTGGTAGTTCTCGGATAGATATTTCTAACGAGCTATCATATGCATCAAATGGAGATCGTATGCCAAAGTTACAACTCCGGGAAATTGATGTAACAATTTACCCAAAACGGGGCCCACAATTTAGCGTTTCATCTTCTAGGGTAAGGTTTTGGAATGTGAAGGGTTTTCCATTGTTTCTCAACAATAAATAGGCCTTCGAGCCTCATTGTAACACAGTTCGGAACAGTTCAGAGACATGTAGCCGCACATCTCTTCTCAGAGATAAGCTACCATCGTCCTAGCTGGTTTATTTCCAATTTCTGGTTGTAAGCATATTTCGGTATTTTCCATTAATGAAATGA
>APFE030421294.1:25122-71190 GCA_000404065.3 Pinus taeda
TCCTCACATGCAACCTGTGACCTTTCAACTTCCTTTTCTCCTAATTTCCATTATTTTCATAAATAAATGTGCCAAAATGCCTTTTTTTTTCCTTTCCAAAGCCTTAGTTATTGCCTTTATCAATTTCCTTAGCCATGAACAACTAAATGAACACCCCCTAGGATGTCCTGCCCAACATTCAAATTGGAATATGGAATTTTCACCAGGGTTGTTACATATTGTGGCAAACTTTTTGTGGTCTAGATCAGGCTCCAAGAGAAAGATTCCACTAGTTGGACTAAATCTCATTTCGATACTGGTAAAAAAAGGTGGTTGGGGCATCCTGGGCATAAAAAGTTTTAATCAGGATCTTCTGATGACTAACCTATGGCGCATATTTGGGGAGAATGGCCTCTGGCAATCAATTATGATAACCAAATATATCCCACAAGGATCAATGGAGGAGCGGATCCGAGTTGGATCTCCATCTAGGTCTTGTATCCAGTGATTTAGCGGAGCTTAAGGTCTGTGATCCCTTGGTTATGAAACAATATTCTCTGGGTGGTCGAGGATGGGCAGAGTATACAAGTTGGCTTGGATGCAATTAAAGGTATGCCAGGATGTCATCTTCTATCATTTCCATTAGTCAATTCTCTCCATTAGCAGGGGTTCTTCAATTTGGCCAGTGTTGGGAGAGGACAACATTTGCCTCTATCTATTCCTTCTTGGCCTCATGCTCGAGACATTGGCATCCCTATTTTCATGGAGGCAGAATGGGAAGATTATCGAAGTAACCTATGCCAAGCTGGTATTCTATGGACTCCACACTCAGATAGACTTGGATGGGGGCAGATATTTGTTCAATAGCAGAATTGCAGTATCTGAAACTTATGAACATATTATTTCTTGCACACAACCTCTCCCTTTTGTTGAGTTGACTATCAGGCTTTGGGGGTGGGAGGTTCCTCTTAAGTTATTATGTAGCACATGGCTTACTCTCCATAATCGCATCCTCACATGGGACATTCTACTAGAGAAGGAATTTATCAGGCCTAGTAGATATTCCCTCTGTTGGGTAGCAGTGAAGGATTGTCACCATCTATTCATACTCTTCCCATTTGCTAAGGATATCTAAAAGCGTGTGAATTCTCTGCTGGGAATTCATATTATAACTGATATGTCCTTGATGGTTGATTGGATTTGCTCTTGGGAAAGCCAAAATCAGGATTATAGAGGGGTCCCTCTCTATACTATATGGGGTATTTGGCGGGCTCATAATGAATATATTTTTGATGGATCAGCCCTAGGTTATCCATTATCTTCATTACATATTGTTTCACGTTTTATGGAGACACAACCATGGGTCCCTAAGGCTTCCCCTTGGAATGTAATTTTAGTAGATGTGAATCATTTTCATCCTATTTGTTATTTTGATGGGGCTTCAGCGAGACGACGTTGTGGGTGTGGAGTCACACTTCACATAGATCATTTTATATATTTTCACTTCCGATGGTTGAGGGGCCTAGGTGACAAAAGTCGTGCTGACATGGTGGGGTTATGGGGTGCTTTACATGTGGCCTAGTGGCTCTACCTTGATAGCATCTGAGTGGCCAGTGATTCCCTATCTACCATCTGATGGATCCAAGGTTGTTTCGTTGTTCAGATTCCAGCTCTTCATAATTGGATGCAACGCATTATTTCCCTCAAGGATCTATTCTCGGAGGTCACCTTCCAGCACATTTACAGAGAATAAAACTCTAATGCTAATTCCCTCTCTAAGCGAGCTCTAGCTCTTCTGCCCGGTTTTATGCACTATGAAAAGGTTGTGGACGGTTCTATTTTGAGCGATGGATCTTTTGTATTGTTCTGAGTTTCCTCGAGCACGGTTAGACCCTACTGCCCTGTTATTTTTGCTCTATTCGACCTCTGCTAGGTCCTGTTCCTTTTGGACCATCTCGTGAGGTGCACAGGGGTCGTTTTTGTCTCTCTTTTTTTGGCCATACTCTCTTATTTTTTCTCGAATGGTTGAATTGTTTTCTTGGACCATTTACCTCTTGATGCGTAAGATTGGATAGCTATGGGTAATTCCCTTTTGGGGGTAGTTGGTTTGATATATCAGTGGTCATGTCTATTGGTTGTTTTTCTTTATCGACACTTTATTTTCTGAGTATATGAGATTGATTAACTTGATGACAACCAAATAGGTAATATTTTCCAAGGAAAAAGCGAACCAGCTGTAAGCAAATATAAAACATTTCTTTAATAAAAATATTCAGTGTTTCCTCGTTGAAAAAAAGAATGGTTGATACGAATGTTGATACCTCAATCAAATTATAATTAATTTGTAAGAAATTTCTCATCATAAGTGAAATTGCAAATTACACACGTAATAAAGAATGTTTGAACTATAATGGTTGATTACAACGTTGATAACTCAATCAAATTGTTTTGGAAAAAGAAATCAATCAAATTAATTTTATAGTGAATTTGGAAGAAAGTTCTCATCATACCTGAAATAATGAATTACAAAATTCATAATAAATACGATGCTGAAATTATGAATTACAAAATTTATAATAAATACGATGTACTTAGCATCTGCTAATAAAAAAAATTATCATGGCAATGGGAGAGGAAGTTGCGCCAGAAGTCTTTAAGAAATTTGAGACATTTATGCATTTATTTAAGACATTTAAGCATGTTAAACGCATGCAAAATCGATGCTCTTGGCAGCTGCTGTACTGATCTCATCAAAATTTACATTAGGGCAACGAGAGAGGAATTTGAATCGAAAGTAACATCAACCATTATGGCGGTACACAAAACTGAAGAACAAAAGGAAAACGAAGGGACTTCATACAAAGGAAACGAAACTTCCAAAGATGAGAAAATGAAATATATATGATGGGAGACCCATTAGGGATTGAATTCGAACTAGAACCCATTTGCGAGGGAAAACCAGGTGCTGATGCCGCAGAGATGGACGAAGAGCAGAGAAATAACGATAGTGAATACGATGAAAGCCACAACATAGGAAGCGAGGGTTCGCCCAGTTCAGAGACCTTGTGCGTTGTTGAGGCTTCGCCTGCTAGCGATGCACCTTCAGTCGATGCCAGTAAGGACTCCGCTGTGTCCCCAATGAAGGAGGTCTCCTGGACTTCGGAATTAGAATCATGTTACAGCGGATTGGCTGCCCTTGATTTGGAGGCCGCCCCTACTGATGATGAATTCTCTGCTGCAACCGAGGCCGCTCAGGACGCTCATATGGGGAACAACCCAACCGGTTCCTCTGATCCTGAAAATACTACTTCTGCAAGTCCTGAACATGTTCATGGCGAGTTGGTTATCCAGCAAGACCCTTTCAAAAGGTAATTTGCCTGCTTTTGCACCATGAAAATACAGATTCTCTATTTCAATATATATATTTTGGTTAGAAGTTTTTTTAACAATTAATGCTCATCAAAATGAAGTGTTATATTACTAGTTTTTGTGTTTATGGCCCAAAAATAGAAAATATAGATTTTTTATTTCAATATCTCTAATTTTGTTAAAAGCTTTTTGGTAGCCATTGGTGATGGTCATGAAAATGAAGTGTTATATCATGAGTGAGGAGGTTCTAGAGGCATCTTTATTTCTATTGCTCAAAGACATGGCTAAGTCAATTATTTGACCAGTGACATCAGAACAATTTTTTGACTTCGCCCATGTACATAAGATCCCATAATATTTTAGATATCGGACGCTTATATCAATTAAAGATTCCTGGAATACTCTAAAACCTGATAAACATAGCCAAATCAATTATTTGACATAGCCATATCCATGAAATTCCAAAATATTTTGGGATTAGATAGACACAGCCATGTCCATGAAATTCCAAAATATTTTGAGATCAGATAGACATAGCCGGTCACTTATTTAGTGATTCCATCTTTACCTCAGAAGGCACCTAAAAAAAATATAGTGATTCCTTATTAAGATTTCAATTTTGTTTTGTTGTTTCACCGTCTTGTTTACAGTTTCATTGAGGCTGTTCGTGAGTATGACAGGCTATACAACTGTTACAAAAGTCTCAAAGACGTCCTCGAACGGGACATGTAAGATTCGAGAACTTTGGATTTCGATTATTCTCCATTGGATATCTGTGCAATCCAAATTAAATCTAGACATATGTGATACTATTGATTATGGATGGACTTGGATTGCAGCGATATGTTTGAAAAATTGAAAGAAAAGGTGGACGAGGCAGAAAAGAGCAATGATGAAGAGGGCTTGAAAGTACTTGTTCAGGAGGTTAAGGAAAAGTTTTCAGAGGTAATTGTTTGAAACTAGCATTAATTATAGTTATCAAATTCGAATTTGATTTGGATTCGAATTCGATACGATAAAAATTAGAATGAAAAATTTTCAATTCGAAAAACATTCGATAATGTAACATTTTTTAAATAATATATTTTGAAGATATTTTTAGCTATCTTCTTAATTTATTTTGAATTTTATATAACTTATAACTATTTATAACAAAAAACCAAATCCACTCAAAAAGAATACTCACCTCTTCCCTCCAAACTCTCTTCCCTCTAAACTATATACTCTTTTCAAAAACCTATATTCTTTCTTTGATTTCAAAATTTTATTAATATAAAATCCTTGTTTATTTAGAAAATTAACATTCAAATTTATTTTATAGAAAAATCAATCTCGTCTTTGAAAAAAGAAATTTTCTAATTTAAATACTTCCATTTCCTTTTCTATGAGTAGGAAAAATCATAGCTTTCTGTTGTGCATGTCCCTCCAAACCATATATTCTTTTCAAAAACCTATATTCTTTCTTTGATTTCAAAGATTCATTAATGTAAAATCCTTCTCTATTTAGAAAATTAATATTCAAATTTATTTTATAAAAAAAATCAACGGCTTATTTTTGAAAACAGAAATTTTCTAATTTAAATATTTCCATTTCCTTCTTTGTGAGTGGGAAAAATCTAACCAGAAAATAATATTTAATAACATAAATGTTCATAACTTTACAACTTACTTTTGAGATTGAGAATTTTGATCACAACTGTTAATACTCATTTAACTTATAAAATCTAAGTAATGCATAAGTCTCATAATTTTTATGTTTTTTGCTCGGTGAATGCTATAAAGCAGCATTTTTTTATGTTTTTAGCTGGCTGCATGCTATACCACAACAATTTCTATTTTCCTATGTGTGCATGCCATTCAACAACAATCTATTTGTGTTTAGTGAATGAACAATCTATTGGGTGAATTTTGTCTTTCTTTGTTGCTTGACATACAACAATTTTTGTTTTTCTCTGTTACATACCATACTACAACAATTTTTGTTTTACTTTACAATATGCCATACTGCAATAATTTTTGTTTTTCTCTCCAGCATGCTATACCGCAGCAATATATATATTTGTCCTTTAATTAATAAACCATCTGCAACCATTAACTATGCCAAACAATAACCATAAATACTCCCAAATAATTAAGCACCTACCCTACGAACCAGATCGAATACTATTCAGTATTCGAATCATACAGGCGAATTTTCTTATTTTTAACCGTGATTCTGCCGTATTTGGTAACTATGGCACCAATTAATTCATTTCTTTAAAAAGGGTTTTAGAAAAATAGATATCTTAATCTCTCATTCTCTTTTCGTAAGACATGTTAGTTGTATACAATGTCATACTTGTTTTGATTACAAATTTGGAGATCTTTTCGAAATTTGATGGACAGGAACTAAGTGACTTCCTATGTTTCCAGAAAGATTCTGGAATCTACAATCAAGTGGAATTTAATTCATTTTTTTTAGAAAGGGTTTTAGAAAAATAGATATCTTAATCTCTCATTCTCTTTTCGTAAGACATGTTAGTTGTATACAATGTCATACTTGTTTTGATTACAAACTTGGAGATATTTTAGAAATTTGATAGACAGGAACTAAGTGACTTCCTATGTTTCCATCAGATTTCAGAAAGATTCTGGAATCTACAATCAAGTTGAATTTAGTCTACATTTTTTTCCTTGGCGAAATAAAATATACACCAATCTATCAACTTTTGAAGAGTTTCATCATCAATATTACACATCTTATTCATTTTTAAAAACATACACCTGATTTATGCAGCTATAATCTATTGTGAAAGCCCTAAGAGATAGCTCAATTGGTCGAGCTTTTTAACTTCCTAAGTTTCCATCAGATTTCAGAAAGATTCTGGAATCTACAATCAAGTTGAATTTAGTCTACATTTTTTTCTCTGGCAAAATAAAATATACACCAATATATCAACATGGAAGAATTTCATCATCAATATTACACATGTTATTCATTTTTAAAAAAATACACCTGACTTGCTCATAGCTCAATTGGTAGAGATTTTTAATTGAGAGGTCATGGGTAAAATCTCTTTGAGATTAGACCTACATCTTATTCATTTTTAAAAAATACACCTGACTTGCTCATAGCTCAGTTGGTCGAGCTTTTTAGTTGAGAGGTTATGGGTAAAATCTCCTTGGGATTAGGCCTACAGAATAAACTTACATCGGATGGATTTGCCAAATTATTACCATAAATGTAGTGACCACTCCACAATGGTAAAAAAAACCAATTATCGTGATTGATTTGTGATTGATCTAAATCAGGTTGACAGATACTCTCCGATACGAAAAGCCTTTGTCGCATTGCATGGCGAATTGAATGTAAGTTTGCTTGTTTTTTTTTACATTTTTAGATGACGTTCTGCATCCACTCACGGAGTTTTTTTCATACTCTTTTGGCTGAGATCGGGGTATGATAATTTTGCAGAAACTCAAGAGACGGATTGAAGGAGATCACAGTTGATCATAGGGTGGACTCGTCTCCGTGAGACAAAGAAGATATACAGATTTTAGAATTTAGACATACTGCTGCTTCTGTGAGCGCTGCGTAGGTGGACACAATTTCATTATATTTTAGTGTTCTGGCGCTAGCTGTTGCTAGATTTTCTTCCCGTAATTTGTTATTAATGACATCCTAAAAATATTTTTGAACGCGGTAATAGGATCCTGTAGTTTGGTTTCGATTCAGACATTTTATTGCTAAAAAAAACTTCAATTCAATTTTCACATTCATCCGTTCACAATTCTAGATGGTACACCGATGTTTTACCGTGCCAATATTTATTTTATTCTATTCACCTATTGTATTAATAAATATTTATTTTATTTTATTTAGCTATTGTATTGTCAAAATAGTCGTTAAGAAATATAGTCGTTGGATGTTTCGTTCTTACTATTTAATATGCAATGCTAGATTTGATTCTTCAACTTGTCATGATGACGAACCACACTTGTTGATTCGAAACGACAAATGAAATTTCATGTAATTTACGAGGAAAAATTTCTCATTAAAATGAACAGATATCTAATTTATTCTATTTAGTTTTTTATTAAAAATTCTATTTAACTTTTATATTGTCTAACAATATGAACAGAGAGATCTAATTTTTTCAGACATAAATCAACTTGTCCTGATGATGATGAGCCACACTTGTTGATTTGAACAAAGATCTAATTTATTCTATTTAGCTTTTGTATTAAAAATTCTATTTAGCTTTTGTATTGTCTAATAATATGAACAGAGATCTAATTTTTTCAAGCATAAATTAATTTTTTCCATATTCAAAATTTTTTGTTTTATATGGTTATTTATATTTTTATTTTTTTTATTTTTAATTTTAGCTTAATATTTCAATATTTTATTAAATAATTTATCAAATATATTTTACAAAATTAGCTTTTTTACTTTCTAAAATACCAATAAAAACTATTTTAACCTTTTTTTTTTCTCATATACGAGTTTTAAAATTTACATGTGTAATTATTGAGTTTTAATTAAAAACTCAATACTTTCCAAAGTACCAATTAGAAACTCTTTTTAACTTATTTTCTCACATAACCGGTTTTAATCTTTACATGTGTAATTATTGAGTTTTAACTAAAGACTCAAATACTTCATTTTTGAAAAGAAAGAATTTCAAAGATTATTTTGCTTTCACGCATATTAATTAATTTCTCATAATTTATTTTTGTCTCTGTTATTTATGATATAGATTTAAAATTGCCTTTATAATTTTATGATATTTTTGCTTTTTATTTTCTTTTACTTCTGTTACTTTATATAATATATACTTTATATAATATGGATTTTAAATATTATTTTTTATGGTTTATACTATAACAATATGTTATAGTAAGTATAAAGAAAATGTGAAAATTAAAGTTTTTAAGCTCCTTCCAATTTAAGCTCTTAATGTATAAGTTATCAAAAAGAAAAATAAGAGACATAGGAAAACCGTGCCTTAAAGGGAATTTCAAATTTGATCTATTCACGGGAAAAAAGAAAGTTAAGACAAACAATCACTTATCTAATTAACCATTTGAAGATTCATTAATATATGGATTTACAAACAATCACTTATCTAATTAACCATTTGAAGATTCATTAATATATGGATTTATATTATATTAATGTTAGATAAAAACAACTTATTATATCATTAATTCTTAGACATGTCTTATTAAAAACATGTATTTAGTACGTTTTATATTTTAATGGAATGTACATTTTTTGAGTCATTCCCACTACATCATGGATTGGATTTTTAAGGTATTTTGTTAAATCATTTGAAAATGTATACATCTTTCTACAATATTTTGGAGCTTTATGACCTTGGATCCATTTTAGAATATTTTGGAACTTTAACCTTGCATCCATTATTTTTCTTATCTCTCATATAGTATTTATAAATTTCCTATGTTTAGCGTGGTTTAAAAAAATTGTTCCCATCTCCCCTTTAGTAACCATATTTCCCTACTTTTCATTCTCCATTTTACTTCCTCCCACTATAACAATTGCTACTTGGCCTCCTCAAGAGCTTTCAAATGCTTCGTTAATGCATTGAATGCATCTACTATGTAATCCAAAGTGCAAATGGAATGCAACCCAATCTAATCTTGTGGGAGTGCAACAAACATTTGTTTCTTGTCAAAATATTGGACATGAAGTAAGGAGAATAATCAACCATATATCATCTACATGAAATCCAAAGTTTTCTCTCAAGATCTAAGATAACCAATACATCATCCAGAGTTACATCCAAAATTCTACAAAAGCATATGATAAATAAGCATAGACATAGTGAGAAAGAGAAATTCCATAAGCCTCAACATCAATCTATACAAGAACTAAGAAATGTTGTACATGGTGAGAATACTATACAACCATTAACAACTTCAAAAATGTATAACTCATTAGCTAACTATGGCCCCCATAATCACATAGAAGATAGCTCACATAGCAAAGAAAAGGACCCTTTCAAATAGTGCCAAAAGCTCCATCTATACAAACAAGGGTGACCCTTGACCTTTTTATGTAACCGCATGGGGGTCATATATGGGGTTAAATATGTATATAACGGGCTAAATGTATGTGTAATATAGTCCATCCTAATAAAAGAACTACATATAATGATCAACCATATATCATCTACATGAAATACAAAGCTTTCTCTCAAGATCTAAGATAATCAATACATCATCAAGAGTTACATCTAAATTTCCACAAAAGCATATGAGCATAGATATAATGAGAAAGAGAAATTCCATAAGCCACAACAGCTATCTATATAAGCACTAAGAAATATTGTACATGGTGAGAATAGTATACAACCATTAACCAACTTCAAAAATGTGTAAACGCATTAGTTAACTATGTCTCCCTTAATCACATAGAAGATAGCCCACATAGCAAAGAGAGACACTTTAAAATAAAGCCAACAACTCCATTTATACAAAAGAGGGTGACTCTTGACCTTCCAATATGACCCCATATTGTTGGATGTGTTGTCATTGATGTCAACCCAGGGGTTTGACTGGGTTTGAATTTGATTGAAACACAATTCATTGAAGTCAAATGGTTAATGAACACTTCTTATAATTGTATATATTACATCAAGTTGGGTTTGGGTGCCTTGGATTAAGGATGTACCCTGACTTTGTCGAGAGTTTTTAGTACATCAAATCATTAAGTTTGACCTGGTGATCCACATCATTTGATTCTCCTCAGGAAGATGTTTCCATTGATATGTGGTACACCTCGAGTGCCCTCTTGGTTTGAGAGATATTCACATTTGAAGTTTGTGACCCTAGTTGTGGGCTAAAACCCCAAAGGGTAGTGACATGACATCTTATCATTAATTCACCTACGATTGTCAATATATGACAATAATTCTCGTCGCAATATCATTGTGTATAAGTTGAATAACTTTAAGAACCAAAGATAATAACTGAAACATTGACTTCACAACCTTGATAGGACCATATGCACTAAACCAATCATTGATTTCAAACTTTAAATAGGGTTCTTAAGGGTTAGTTACTATTATTTATTAATTATTAAAGGCTGCTTATTTATTTTTGACATAACATTAATTTAGGAAGAGTATTAATTTAAGGAGTGTCCCTTAATGTTTTAAAATAACAAAAACATGATAATAATAACCTTACCAATCTCTCAAGGCTAACGGTCGTTCTTGCTTTACCCACAAGGCATATATTACCTTCAATTATTGTTAACATATCCTAAGTCAAAGTTCTCCTCCTAACATCCTTCCAACGTCTAACACTTAGAATCCCTCATATCCTCGATGTCTATTTCTAAAGACACCCCTCCCTAACCTATAAAATGACACATTACCTTATTCCAAATCAAATCAAATCTTCACAACATATGCTTTGAAATATTCGACCTAGTTGTAATCTCTGAGGTAGAGAAAAATTAGATCTTTTTTTGAGGTAAATATAATATCGTTTAAGGGTTTTACAATTCAAACCTATTTGAGGCAAAGAGGATAGAATTTAAGAGCTTCTAGCTTACCAAAGTTGAGAGGTAAGGTTAAATTATTATTTTTCTTTACAATGGTCTCTTCAAAATACTGAAAATTTCGGAGAAACAAATCCATTTTTCTCCTGATGTGATGACATTTCCAGAGCTGAAGGTGAAGAGGCCTCTATTTGTTTGACCCGTTACCAGCTGTTAGAACTATAAGTTTGTTCCATGGAAGTCAGAATTGGATACTCTGTGATTTTATTGATGTTCTTTTGTCACGGGATTTTCAGCCCCTCTGTTAGCTAGGCGGTAGGCCTGTTTCAGCATTTTTCTTTTGCTGATAACGAAGACTATAGTATGGTATAAGGCATCAAATTTAAGGTATGTTTATGTGGCCTAATTTGAAGTTGTAGTGGAGTAATAAAGTCTCCATCTTTGTGGCATTATTTGTAGGTATTTGTGACCTTTCAAAAATAGTCTTTGAATCCTTTTAGGATTACATATTTCTGATCATTTATAAGTATACATGATTGTGGTTCCTGTGGATTACTTCAATGCTTGATGCTTGTGCAAAATTATTATAACTTCATAATAGTGTGGTCTCTCATCTCAAACACTATAAGAAGTACTCTAGTATATATACCTATGACTACAACTTAAAGTTAAGATGACCTATTGAAGTCACTTAAGTAAAGAAGCTGACTTTACTATCATTCTAATAGCAATTCAAATCAAGTTCATTGCAGTGACTCTTTTGCATGAAAGAAGATATCTAAGAAGGCATGATCGTGTGATGTTTGATCCTTGTAGTCACCGTGTGAGTGGTTTGATCTAAAGGCACATATTTCTCAATTAGTGAGAGAATTGAAAAATGAAGATCTCATTGAGTATTGTTTGCCAATTACAAGTGGCATTCATTCACAATAGTTGAAGATTTAATAACACATTTATAGTTGGAAACAAGAAGTATTGTCAAGTTTTGAAAGTTTTGTAAACAATGAAAATTGTTAACATTAACTATAAGGGTTTGATTTGACATTGATAATTGTAACAAGAATATGAGCTGATGTGACAATGTTGGACTTAACTATATGTAACAGTCAATTTTTTTCATAATGTGACTTATATAGCTAGATCATAACCTATGATTTGCATTATTCATAATGATGACACCTACAACTTTGACATGAACCCTGAATATAAAACGATGTTGAATGAGCGTCACAGTGTGGCTTTTAAATGCATTAAGGGTTTCTGAAGCAACTCTTTGGTTATTTCAGTAAGGCAATGCTTCTAATATAAAACATTGATCTTTTGACAACATTGATGATAGTGACATTGTTGTGATATGACAATGTTATTTTACTGTTAACTTGACACTAACTGTTAACCTGACACATTGACTCACTAAACTTGACATTTGACTTGATACCTTAACTTGACAAGCAAGTTGACTACAGTTACCTTATCCTTAACATAAACCACTATAATTGTTAGTGGCTTAACAATGACCTTAATATAGCCACAGTTCACTATTAACACTTATGAACTTGACATGAAAAATGACCTAACACATAGACATGACATAGTAAGTTGACTGTCCATTACATATGGTTGATATTGCAGTAATATTTGATATAGATAGTGATGACCTAGGAACTTGTATTAGGTAACTTATAGTAATGGTCTAGAGGGTGTATTGTCTAAATAACATAAGCATGACCCTATAGGGTAGCAGTACCTTGAAGGCAATATTATCTAGTTGTACATCATATTGACGTAAAGATGGATAGCAAGGTTCGACTACCTGAGAAAAAATGTTTAGACATATGCCGGTAGCTCTTTGTGGACAGAGCTTAAGGGCATTCGTAGCATGTCATATGGATGACCTGAGACACCTTGGAGTATTCCATTATCAGATATTTGGGCTCAACATTAGCAGCAATACATGTAGTTTGGATTGATGTGGATGTATGCATATGAGCTTTAGTGCTTTTTCATTCGTGAGCAATGTAGTGCAGTAACATGCATTTGGTAGCCAATTTGTGAGCTCGTGAATGCTCATGTGTAGTTGAGCAGTGAAAATTATGTGTAGTTGATAAGTGGCAATGATGTGTAGTTGAGCAGTGGCAGTGATAACAAGTTGTTCAATGGTCAACTTGTGTAGGCAGCATTAGTAGTAAGGCTTTGAAGAGTAGCTTTGTACGGTGATAAGTTTGGAAAATAATGTGCTATGTGGTTAGTGGCTACTAGGATTTTACAAGTTATAGCAATATCTTCTCTACAACAATCTTTTATTAATTCAGAGCACAAGGGGATCCAGTCTGAAAATTATGAAATGTGGTCCACCGGCTCTCCAGGGTGGTAGGGTGGTGCAAGGCAAGTGAATGGAGTCACATTCAAGTTGTGGCCGGGAAACACTTTAGGGTGGCAAGGTGGTGTTAGGGCAGATCATGTCTTACATAGTTCATTGTGGCATCCTTTCACTTAGGGCTGATAAACTATAGGATGATGAAGCATCCATATGACAACAATTGGTAAACATATTGTTGGGGCACTCTTCAAGTTGTGGCCTGACTTACAGAGCATTGGCGCATCCTTCTGGTTGCAACAGGTTATTAGGGTGTAGTAGTGTCCTACAAGTTGGGGTCTGTGAATTGGGGATTGGAACCTCCTTCAGTTGGAGCTAAAAATTTGATGTAATTATTTATTTTAAAGAGAAAAAGATAATTACTAAGAAGTGTTCAGTGGTTTTTGAACTAGAGGGGGTTTTCCACCTAAAATTATTTGTCTACTATCTCTATCTTTCTGCATTGTTGTATGGTGTTGTCTACAATTGATTATTATTTATGATTGTATAAAGAAGAACAATAATAATAAATGAATATTAACTAACGCATAATAATAACTAAAGATTAACTAACGCTCTGAAAAAACATCAAAAAGTGATATTTTGTAAGAAATACTAATTCACCCCCCCCCCGACGCCCTTAATATTTCCAACAATTGTTATCAGAGATTGCTTCCTTCAGTAAAATCTTAATCGTTGGAAAGCAGATCTCAAATTACAAAGATGGGAAAATCAAAGAAGAAAGCCACCAAGCATTCAAAGGAAGTTTCAGGTACTGTAACATCTAATGAAAATCAATTTTACGCACCAACTCCTGAATTTGATGAAGATATTGTTAAATAATGAATCCATACAGGTGAGGATAGTTTTTAGATAGAGGAGGAATGACCTATTATATATTTTTTGTAAACCCAACGTTTCGGACTACCAAGTGAGTCCATCATCACGGGATGAAGATAATTACTGGATATGAGAATCTATAATGGTAGTCCATCTAGAAGCTCATTATGTATGGTGATTTGTTGTGTCTAGAGACGAAACTATCGAAGAAGCTAAAAGGAACAATATGAAAGCCATGAATATCATTTTTAATGTTTTTCCAGATCCCGTAAAAGTAAAAGTTGGTCAATGCTCAATGACCAAAATTCTTTGGGAAACGCTCCATAATCTCTACTCAAAGAATCATGTAGGTCAACATAAAAATGTTGATAATCATGTGGATCCTTATATCAAGGAATCAAACCATGATGATAGTGAATAAATTGAGGAAATGAGAGAGATTGAATTTCAAAATGAAATAGTCAGAGTTATAAGGAACTCAAGAGTGAAAGAGAGAGATAAATTTATGAAATGAGAATTGGAATAGAAAAAGAATGTGTCTGAAGACTCAATAAGAATAATGAAGAATCCAAGAAAATCATTAGCAATATTATAGTACAATTAGAAGAATCCAAAAAGGTAGAAAATTCATAATGGAAGAATACAGAGACAAAAAATCACACACTAAAGAAAGAAGTCGATCAAAAGCAATAGGAACTTGATGTAGCCACTACAGATATTATAAAACTTAAGAAACAAGTACTGGAAGAAGAAATTGAAAAGAAAGACCTGGAAAGCGAATTAAATGAATATAGTCAAAGACATGAAATTGAAATTGATCAAAAGAAAAAAGGACTAGATACAACTATTGTATAAATAGACAGGCTCAAGAAGGAAAACGGAAGATAGAAGGATAAAATACAAGTACTCAACATAGAAGTAGAAAATGTCACTCTCCTAAAGCTACAAATAGAAGAAGTAGAAGACAAATTTTAAAAAGCCAGTTTAGAGAAGACCTTGCTCAAAAGAAAGAAGAACTTGACACAGCCCTTAATGAAGTCAACAAGTTCAAGGATTGGAAAAAGGAACATTTGCAGGTTAGTGACGGGAAAAATCAAGAATTGGACCAATTGAAAATAACAGTAGAAGAAGCAACTTAAAATAATGATGGTGAAGTAGTCAAGTACAAAGGAAAACAAAATACTACGGCATCACCTCCAAAAAGAAATGAGTATAGAAAGTCATCCAAGTACGTTCGTCCATTTAATGGTTATTATTTTTCATGTACTAACTTCGGACATATGGATAGGGATTGTAAAGTTGTTGATAGGTACAATTATCAAAGAACGTTTCCTCCGAAGAAGTATGAATCATCTAGCTATGCTCAATCATTTAATGGTTATTGTTTTTTATATAGTAACTATATACATATGGATAGGGATTGTGAAGTACTTTATAGGTGCCATTATCATCAGCAAAATCTGAGAGGCAAGTTTGCAGGATCATGAGATAAGTTCTATGATGATTTTACCAGCGGAGAATACATGCCAAATGGGCCGAATATTGAATGCTTCATATGTCACAACTATGGCCATATAGCTCGCGATTACAGATATCTGATGGAATCACCTATGGATAACCTTGAATGCTTCAAGTGTCATAACTATGGGCACATGGCTCAAGATTGCGGTACAAGAAGGTCTAGAAAAGGAAACACGTATAAGATGAGAAAGAAGTGTAGGAAGGCAAGGAGGTCCCAACAACTATACTTTCAGGGTTCATAAAAGGTCATGAGGAATTAGAAATTGATTTAGATAATGACTCGAGTCAAGATGGCCCATTGGGTGACACACTATTTTGAACAATTTGGCTCATCGACTCCTTGAATTTCGAAGAGGGGGAGCCTATGCAGTAATATGCGACACAGGTCTACAATTGACAAATAGGTAGCATGGACAGAACAACAATTTCAAGTTAGATATGTCAGATCCATAATAGGTTCAAGGAAAGACGAACAATCATAGGATACAAGTCTGCAATGATTAAGCATCAGAGTATCAACACTAATAACGGGTTATCATACTCACCAAAGGCACTCCATATGATGCACAACATGACAGGGGGAGTAAATGCAGGTTATAAGTCCACAGGGATCATCATTGAAATTTTGTTATAAGAAGGCTTTTCGTCAGAGGAAGCACAAGCAGACGACAGGTCCATAGGAAGTAGTTAGATTGTGTAGACATTTTCTACAAATCAGCTAGCTCTGATACCACGTAGAGATTCTACAAATTCTCTACAAATCTCGCTTTGAGAACTATGTAGAAAATTTGACTGTAGATTAACCTGATAATGCAATATAACCAAAGAAAAATACTATAATCTACTTCTACTATCAATTTGTGGAAGCTTATAATATTGAGCAAGATCGAGCTAAACACATATAACCAAAAGAAGAAGAATCAATGCACATGAAACACAGAAAATACTTAGGGGAAAGCCTCAGCTAAAAACCCCACTATCTGTATTATCATACAAGGTGGAAATACATCAGAATTATTCAAAGCCTTAACTCTCACAACTAGCAATCTCAAGTACAATCCTCTTGGATGCTCACATGAAAACATGGCTTCTCACGTGCTTTCTCCTCTGCCCTCCAAGCTCCTATTTCCTTGCGTTGTTCCTCTGGGATGATTTCCTCTTACCAAGTGGAAAACTAATCTCTCACACTAATCCTACACCCTGTATGAACTGCGTAATCCTCAAGGAACCTTACCTTGATTGCATGCATGAGTTTCCTTTATAGGAAAACACATACAACTGATAGTACATTGCCCTTGACATTTAGCTAAACTAGGTCTTTCTTAGAATAGACATGCATGAGTTTCTGATGAGGGAATCTTCAGTTATCTGGAGTACACTGGTTGAGTGCAGGCATGCATCAATTGACTGATAACTCACAATTAGTTCCTCAAATAGTTTGGAACTAATTTAACTGGACTTACCTTAACAAACTGAGCTAACTAATTACAACTCAAGTATAACTCAATATGATCTCCTTAATTAAGGGATAATCTCCTTAATTTAAGGGATAATTGTTGCATGATTGTAGAAAGACTTCTAACTTGAATTTCTCCAATCAATTAATCCATAATGAATTAGTTAATTATTTCCAAGTAGCTAGTGAGACTAAATTTGATTTTAATTCACAATTTTAATTCAAGGAAAAAATAAAATTTGAATTTATGGATTCTATTTTTATCATTTCTTGTTGCTATTTTCAACACTCTCTCTCAACAAGAAAGGAATTCAACTCGATCTTGATCCTGAACCTTTGGAATGTTCTACATGCAACACTTATCTCTAGTGTTATTGCTCCAGCAACTCCATAAACAAAAAAAACATCCAACCTAAATCAGTATGATGCATCTGCCATGAAAGTCTCTGACTACTATTGCCTCTGTCAACTGAAAAATTTGCGCTTTTGCTGACTCTGCCTTACTGCACTATTGTCAATCCTTCTATGTGCTCTTTAGTATCTGACTACTCTAGCCTTTGTCACTTTGATCTCTGACTGCATCAATCCCATTGATTCCTCCTGCTGCTATGTACTTTGGGCTCCCGCAGTAAGGTACGATCCATGAGATGAAACCTCTCAATGGACCCTGCCCAATTTCAGCCTTCTTAGGACTATCACTTCACATCGACCGACCTCACACCTGGAGGTATGGTTGCATGTGATCCCTCTGCCCACTTGGATCAAAATTCCCCCCCTAATGGAGGTATCTACATGAGTGGATCTCTTCACTCGGTCTCCTCTCTGATTCTCCAATTGTGGCTCCTCAACAATTGTCTAAAACTTCTTCTGGGGCTGCATGTTGAGAGGTAATTTACTCTCCCTCTCAACCACCAAGTCTCTAACATTTTCCTTGCTCCTTAAGGCTTTACATGCATCTTGAACCTCAAGAGCATACAGGTTCTTAACTCTTGAACCGATTTGTTTCACCCGTCTCATGGTGATGTGTCTAAGGAAAATCTTTCCCTTACTAAATACAACATCGTAGCCTTTGTCCTCTAACATCGCGACCGAGACCAAGTTCTTCTTCAGTCCAGGCACATACTTCACATCTGTCAAGGTGATAGGAGGTCCATGCTCCCTCTAAAAAGCAATCATGCCCACTCCTGAAACACTATACCTTCCGTCATCATCCATCTCTATGCACATCTTGAGGTCTTTCTCCTCTAAGGCACTAAATAAAATTTTATTGTCGGCCATGTGGAATGAGGCTCCACTGTCAATACACCAGACACAACCCATCATCGATGACACCATGCATGTGATGAGGGTAAGTCCATTTCAAACTGAGAGGTTAATGCCTCACCTTCTGATCCTTCCGAGTATCCCTTCTCGGACTTCTTCGATGGGCAATTAGTCGCATAATGTCCCATCTCAATTGAAGTATGATATGAATTCGATTTGCACCCGCAACCCCGAACTTCAAACTTCGAATTCTCTTCTTCATTTATTGTTCACAGCTCCGATAAACTTGGCTCCAATATACTTAGCTCTGATACCATGTATAAATTTTCTACAAATCAACTAGCTCTGATACCATGTAGAAATTCTGCAAATTCTCTACAAATCTCGCTCTGAGAACTATGTAGAAAATATGACTGTAGATTAACCTGATAATGCAATATAACCAAAGCAAAATACTATAATCTACTTCTACTATCAATTTTCAGAAGCTTAAAAGATTGACCAAGATTGAGCTGAACACATATAACCAGAAGAAGAAGAATCAATGCACATGAAACATAGAAAATACTCAAGGGAAAGCCTCAACTAAAAACCCCACTATATGTATTATCATAAGAGGTGGAAATACATCGGAATTATACAAAACCTTAGCTCTTATAGCTAGCCAGCTCTCAGTACAATCCTCCTGGATGCTCACAGGCAAACCTAGCTTCTCACAAGCCTTCTCCTCTGCCCTCCAAGCTCCTATTTCCTTGCGTTGTTCCTTTGGGATGATTTCCTCTTACCAAGTGGAAAACTAATCTCTCACACTGATCCTACACCTTGTATGAACTGCACAATCCTCAAGGAACCTTACCTTGACTGCATGCATGAGTTTCCTTTATAGGAAAACACATGCAACTGATAGTACATTGTCCTTGACATTTAGCTCAACTGGGTCTTTCTTAGAATAGACATGCATGAGTTTTTGATGAGGGAATCTTCAGTTATCTGGAGTACACTGGTTGAGTGCATGCATTCATCAACTGACTGATAACTCACAATTAGTTCCTCAAATAGTTAGGAACTAATTTAACTGGACTTAACTCAGTAAACTGAGCTAACTAATTACAACTCAAATATAACTCAATCTTATCTCCTTAATTAAGGGATAATCTCCTTAATTTAAGGGATAACTGTTGCATGACTGTAGAAAGACTTCTAACTTGAATTTATCCAACTAATTAATCCATAATGAATTAATTATTTATTTCCAAGTAGCTCGTGAGACTAAATTTGATTTTAATTCAAGGGCAAATTAAAATTGGAATTTATGGATTCTATTTTTATCATTTCTTATTGCTATTTTCAACAGATTGTAAGGGGGATTCACCCTTTCCCTTTGATGTCAAAGGGGGAGAGAAATCATGAGAAGGAGATGGAAGCATGAACTTAGGGGGAGTTCTACTCATAGAAGGAGTATGTGCGTTTCCATAAATGACAAAGGGGGATATTATTGGATGGTGTTGTTATTGATGTCAACCCTAGGGTTTGCTTGGGTTTGACCTTGACTGAAACACCAGCCATTGATGTAAAATGGTTAATGAATGCTTCTTATAATTGTCTAGATTACATCAAATTGACAGCTCCACTGTTGGATGGTTGAAAACCTGTCCTAGGGTTTGGGTTCCCTAGACTAAGGATGTACCCTGACTTTGTCAAGGGTTTTTGAAGCATCAAATCATTAAATTTGACTTGGTGATCCACATCATTTGATTCTCCTTGAGAATATTTTTCTGGTGGTATGTGGTACACCCCAAGTGGCCTCCTAGTTTGAGAGATATTCACATTTGACGTTTGTGACCCCAGTTTGTGGGCTAAAACCCTAAAGGGTAGTGACATGACACCTTATCATTAAGTCACCTATTTTTTTAATAAATGACAATAATTATCACAGAAATCTCGTTGTTTATAATTTGAATAACTTTAAGAACCAAAGACAATAACTTAATCATTGACTTCACAACCTTGGTAGGACCATATGCACTAAGCCAATCATTAATTTCAAACTTTAAATAGGGTTCTTAAGGGTTGGTTACTATAATTTATTAATTATTAAAGGGTTCTTATTGATTTTTTATATAATATTAATTTAGGAAGAGTATTAATCTAGGGAGTGTCCCTTAGTGTCTTAAAATAACAAAAAATGATAACAATAACCCTATCAATCCCTCAAGGCTAGTGACCCTTCTTACTTTTCCCACATATTACCTTAAATTATTGTTAACATATCCTAAATCAAAGTTCTCCTCCTAAAATACCTCCAACATATAACACTTAGATGTCCTCCTATCATCAACGTCAACCTCTAAAGACACCCCTTCCTAACCCATAAAATGACACATTACTTTATTCCAAATCAAATCAAGTCATCACAACATATGCTCTGAAATATTCGTTCTAGTTTTGGATCTCTAAGGCAGAGAAAATTTAGATATTTTTTGAGGTAAAGAGAATAATGTTTAAGGGTTTTACAATTCAAACATTTTTAAGGCAAATAAGATAGTGTTTAAGAGCTTCTAGCCTAATAAAGTTCAAAGGTAAGGTTAATTTTTTTTTTCTTTTATGTGATTTGATTGATGTTCTTTTTTCACAGGATTTTCAACCGCTTCGATAGGGCTACACAATAGGTCTATTTGATTTTGTCAAGAAATTTTCAAAGAGGATAGAAAACATAGTAAAGTACATTGCATCAAAATTTCAAACTCTAATTTGATCTACTTTTAAAATTACAAGCTAATGGAAGTTAGGTTTTCTACTAGTCTTAGAGTTAGTTTCAAACAAGTGTTTTTGGGTAAAAAATAATCATATCTAAAGCTAGTGATATGGAAATAAAGTTTCAATGATGAAATTATAAATGATAAGGACAATATAGTTTCATATCCAAATTTCACAATCATATCTCAAAATTGGATACATGTCATATCACACATGTTTAATCTCCTTGAAGGTGTCAAAATCAACAAGTTTGGAAAAATTTACATAACTTTTACATGGCATGTTAGACTATAGTGAGACATATAGAATTGTGGAGAAGAGATATTAGGCTATTATAAATCAAAATTTTAGACTCACATGTATAGAAATAGTATACTTCATAATACATAAATTGATCATGAAGAATGGTTGAAGATTACAAAGGAAAATAGTTCAAAACATTGGTTTTTGGGTTTTTTTTTTAATAGTGGAGCTTGGGAGTGTTGGATTCTTAATTAATATATTATATTACAATCCTTATGGGAATAATTTGAAAAAATATACTCAAATAAATGGAGTAAGGACACCTAAATGAAGGCGATGCATAAATTTTAGATAAGTGAAATTAAGATAAAGAAAAGATTTCTAGATTGCAGAAGGATAATGAACAACTAAAAGAATATCTTATAAAGAAAGACAACGAGTTCAACAAGATTTAATATGTTAATCAAACATTATTGATGGAAGTTTAAATTAAAGAGAAACAAACAAATATTACCAAAGGAAAATGGGAAAAAGGATGAGCCAAGGGAAGAAAAAAAAAAAAAGAAATTATCAAGAAAAAAGATGGGCATTGACATTAGCAAGAAATAAGATGGAATAATCAATAATATTCGTGGAATAAGGAATCAAAGAACCATGATTTGATATATATTAACCAAGGCCAATGGCCACAACAACTTGGACAAGTCATTAAAACAAGAGATGAAATCAAAGGAAATAAAATTATGGAACAACCAATTTTAAAGGATTAAGGCCAAAAATAATTGAATTTGGATGGATGGATCATCATCAGTGGTAGTAAGAAAGTAGGAATTTATTGAAATCCTATTATTTGGTTCCATACATGTAAACCTTTAACTGCATATCTATGATGAAAATTATTTTTGTAGTTATTATGATATGACCATAAGGGGGGGACATATATGGGGTTAAATGTATATGTAATAGGGGCCATCATAATAAAAGACTCACATGTCCAATGAGTGAGTATATATATATAATTATATTATATATATTATATATATATTATATTATATATATATATATATAATATATATATTATTATATGTATATATGTATATATTGTACATATATGATTTGGTTATGTGATTAATTATTTGAAGGTTCTCATATTCTATAAACAGTTATTAGGAAATTCATGTCTATTATCACTTCTAGCATTGTTTTCTACATTCAAATATTATGTACATTTTATGTACTCTAGTTTAGTATGTTATATTAAGGTTTTGATATGTAACACCTTCCTGATGGCTTTTCATTTCCCCAACAATTGCTTTGTATCAAAGGGTAGGCATGTAAGTATAGGCATATTTGATATAGTTAATGTGTCTTATAAATCCATATAATATATATAAATACTTATCTATGGAAAGGAAATAATGTCTATAACAGTGCTTATTCGCTGACATAAATAGAATAAGGAAGGAGATCACAAGGTTCATTGCCTCAATATGGGTCCATATTTATCTTACATGGATAAAAATAAAACTAGAACCTTTGTAATTGTATGTATTCACTTCTTGGTTTCCTAATTGACTTATGATCCTTGACCCTTAAAATTGAATGACCAACCAAATGTATAAATTCTTAATACTTTATTTACCAAAATAAATTTAAGATAGGGAAATACCATATCAATAGCCTTTTATGGAAGGAATCCACCCTTGGTCACTTGCCTCTTAGAGGGAGGAAATTTCTAATGAGATAAGCTCCAAATAAAATATACTCCATTACATCATTCATAAGGATGAACCCTTACTTATTTATAACTAGCTAGAAAACCTTAATCATAATCAAATGCTAGCTTCCTAGTGGACCTTCTTTAATGAGGCCACTCAAATTTATTCCATGCTAACTACCCAATGGGCCTTATTTAATAATAACAAACATAGTGGACCCAATTCACTTTACATTGAATGATCACCATAACTACGTTATTATCACTTTAATGAACCCATTGGCCCCTCCATTACACCCCTAAGTATGATTCTAAGAAGCTCATCCACAAATCTGAGTCCCATGTGTGCTTGTACTAGCTCCCAATCGATGACACATGAGTTCAAAAAAGGGCTAACTATTTTCCTCCAACTTATCACCATAGGTGTGTGGATCCAAATAATTAAAATCCCGCATATCCAAAAGATCATCCACATAGTCATAAATGGTTAGTTATGGATTTGGAAGAAACATTACCACTAGGGTTTGTGTAAGTTGAAAATTGACAGTCATAACTAGATCCTAACTTCCCATAATGATGTTCTCTTCATATGGTGGAGTTTGGTTATCAAATATTGGAAATGGTTATCAATATATAAATTACACATATCCATATACCATTCATCATAGGCCTTTTTTAATTCATTGCAAGCCTATATCTCTCTTCTATATTCCTCTTCATTATGTCTCTAAAGATACAACCTTTAGATTACTTCATAGGCTTGTATTTTTTATACTATATGCGTGAACAAATTTTCTCATATCAATTGCTTCAGGGTATGCAAATTCTTCTCCTTTAACCATTGTTGGGTATGCTCTTCGTATTCCATAGAAAGTTCAGGAAAATTAATAAGAGGAGCTTCTTCCACATTATCTACATAGAACCTTGGATATACCTGAAAGATGAGGCTTAATATATCCATGTAAAATTCCATAATCTACTACAAGTATGAGAGCTAGTTTTTGAGGTCGTAAATTAACATGGTAACAACTTCCTCTATATGGCTTAGAGGTATATGATATAATATGACATATTAAAACTATTGAAGTGATTTTCTCTTGGATTTTTTTCGGCTTTAATTTAAGCAACTCGTCAAAATTTATTCTATTTTGGATTACCCAAAATAAAGTCAAAATAATAATAGAAAAGAAAAAGGTTAACAAAAAACTAAAATGGTTGGTTTCAAATCAAAGATATATTCAAATCACAAATTTCAATTTAAACAACATTTTTTGAAATTGGATATTTTTTTCCCATGAATGGTTAGTTGTATCGTATGAAAAAGACTACAAAGAAATTGTGGCAGAGAGTTTACAAACTAGAAACTATACGTTCTAATGAATTAGAAAAAATATGTGTATGCTCCTGAATTTTTATACCAACCAAAAATGGTATTATGAAATTTAGGAATATACTTATAAGGATAGGTTCTAACAAAATAACAAATAACCAGGATAAGGGAGTGATAAATTTTGAGCTTTGTCTCTATATTCATGTTTGATGGATTGTCTTCATCTAAGATCCTTTGACCTACTTGTGCTTTGTATTAACTAGTGGACTCAAGTATTAAATAAGCCTTGATATGCTAAATTGGAAAATATGAAATTAATAATTGCCATACTCTAGCCAATTCTAATTTGAGAGGATTTAGGTGGTTAACAATTGCAAGACATAGACCATGTCTTCCTCCCACTTTAGTATAATAACACCATTATGAAAATAGTGATGATCTTCATGAACTAATGGCAACATGGATGGAGGGTGTTCCCCTACAATAATTCTCTTGCTCCTAACTAGAAAAACTTCAACATTAGAGGAGAAATCCACACAAATTGCTTATTGTTTAACACATTGCACCCCAAATTTTCCTTAATTATTGAAAGGGAGATCCAATGTTCCTTTCCTAAAAGAAATCTATTGGTGATAAGACTGGGAATATTGAAAATAATTCCTCTAAAATGCACAAAGAGCATAAAAACACTAGAGAGGTTGAGATGACCACATTTCAACCACCAATTTCTGCCTTGAAGCAACTGATGAGCTTACCCAAACATCAAATAACACAAAAAATGACACAAATTAACCACCTTGTTAAGGAAAATCCAACTAAAGAGGAGCTTTATCATCCCATGGATGCATATGAATACACTTTCTTCCAACATTGTTTGG
The DNA here is from genome assembly GCA_000404065.3 of Pinus taeda. Taxonomy (NCBI): domain Eukaryota; kingdom Viridiplantae; phylum Streptophyta; class Pinopsida; order Pinales; family Pinaceae; genus Pinus; species Pinus taeda. The sequence goes on from APFE030421294.1 coordinate 50,342, forward strand.
GAGTACTAAAATATGTATTGCATTCAAAGGGTCAAATAACCTATTAATTTCCATAATGGGGAGGACTGATGAGGTGATGAGTATCAATTGAATAAGGGCCAAATATCCATAGAGATACTAACAACGCTAATTCCATGTATCATTATGTTAATGTATTGAGGAACAATGGAAAATAAATCTTCCCGAGCTCCAAAGATCACCCATAGTACAAAGAAATAGTGAATATATATGGATAATAAGTGGAACATGGGTAAGGCCATGCAAAGACCATTATATAGCTCAAATATATTTAACATCATTTTCCTTATATATGTGCCAAAAATTCTTTGATAAATCCTTGTAGAGATAATTTGAGACTCAAGGTAAATAGACCAACTTATCATCATTATTTATCATTAAGTTTCCTTGGGTTAGAGAACATATATCTTTATCTATTGAGTCTATTAAACCCTTGAGTTTTCTTAAAACATGGAAGCTTTTGATCTTTTTATATTTCTTTAATTATAATATGATATTCCATTTATGTTCTAGGTTGGATTGATGGTTCATTCATTTTCTTATTTACTTGGTGATAATTTTAGAATCCATAATCAGTATCAATCATTGACATTCATGCTCTGAGCATAGCCTCAAACCCATATATAAAGTTAGAATATATGCATTGCCCTGAACCCCAAGAAAATTGTATCATTTCTTATCCCTCGAGTTTGAATATTACCTCTCCCACTCCAACCACCCATATATTTCCTTTAGAGACACCATAAAAGAATAGAATATGAGATTCTTGCTAAAGCCTATGGGTTTCAAATACTTATATTTCCATCCTTAACTGCCAAAAAAATTCCTTCAAGACAGGGACAAAGATTAGTGAGGAAGTTAATGATTTTGTAAATATAAACTTATTGATCCATGCTCTTTTTCTAATTTCAAATACATATTTTCTTATCTTTGACATTTCCAACAATTACTAACTTTAGATAACAAACTATATGCAAGATTGGATTTCTGCGAAGGAGGGTCTGTTTATTCTAGAAAATGTTTATCTTGCAAACCAATGAAATTCTCAACAAATAAAGTTTGGAATAGCTAACCATATTTTTTTGAAAAAATATTAGTGATGGAAAGGTCCAAGATAATGTGTTTTCCAATCAAGAGGCATTTCCCTCCAGAGGAGGGAATTGAAATTTGACTATTTAATTATACTAAACTAAACTACCATACTTGATTTGTAAATGGGCATTGAAATAAAATATGATGAATTGATTCATAGGCTTGACATCATAATACACACCTTTAGGGACATGCCACTCCATGCCTTTGTATATTTTTTGAAGTAAGATTTTTTTCATGAACCATTACCCAACAGGAACAATTGATCTTGGTAAGTTCATTGTTTTATCAAATTGTTTGTTAAATATTTTATTTGGATGGAATTGAACTGTTCTATAGCAAAAATTTATAACCTTCCTTGATTGAATATACATTATTTCCCAATAGTGACATTACTAAATGGAAATTTCCATTGGTTCACATCCTAAAAGTGATTGAAAGAGATTAGGAATAAAATATTGAAGTTCTAGTGGAGGAACGATATGTTTCCAACATTTATGAGCTCCTACTTTAGTCCAGTTTGAAATTTCATATAGAGTAGTAATACCATTTTCTATGACACATTGCTTGATTTGGCTCAATGATTCCAATAAAGATAATGGTGGGTTTCCTACTATATAATATTCCGAAACATTAATTAATTTCCCATTTCCTAGAGACCAAGATAGATGAGCTTGAATTAAAGAGAAACAACCTTGATCAACTTCCAAAATAACAATCCTTTGAGGATTTTTATTATCATACCTAGTTTTCTCTTCCTGTCTTGTGAAATGTTTCTTGAAAATTACCTCCTTCCACCATTATAAGAGCCTTGAAACTAATATTCATAGAATTTTTTCTCCAATATAATTTTTCATTGCAAAAATATCTCTAATAAATATCCCTCCATGATATTTAGGGGCTCTAACTATTGCCCATTTGACAATATGATAGTTTTTGGAGTTGAATTTTCCCCCTTCCCATAAGAATTTTCTTATTTTGATCGCAATCTCATTTAAAGTTCTTTTAGGAGAAATAAGAGCTTCGCATTAATAAATTGGAAGAGAGGAAAATACTAACTTGATCAAAGTGATTTTTCCTAGTGAATTTAGCCACGTAGCACCCCATCATTGAATTCTTCTTATAACGTTTTCTAGGAAACCTTTCCAAAATTGCACTAAAGGATGATTTAAGAATATAGGCACTCCCAAATATTTTATAGAAGTCCATTTTCTTAGAAGATTATATATTACAGAGCAATCGAACACATAAAATATTGCAAAAACACAAACATAGAAAATGCATAAAACAAGAGAGACATAGATATACATGGTTCACCCAATTTGGGCTACGTCCATGGAGAAAAAGACAGTCATTTAGTTTATATTATCCAACAAAATGAAGAAATGCAACCTACACCATATACGTTGTAATTTCCTCTTCTCTCTCACACAACCTCCTCTCTTTGTCACTCAGAATAATAATACACATCCGCAATACAATTCTCTCATATCAACTAATAGGTTGTCTTCTAAGGAAAAAACCCTAAATTAAATATAAATTCTATCGTCAGATCATCCGCCTAATGAATGACCTAGATTGACAACGAAATTAAAATATTTTACAAGGTAATTTTTCATCTATTTTTAGCTTCGGGGGCGCTTCCTCCAGCCCCCTGCATGGAGGGGTGTACAGTCTTCCTGGGGTATACATCTAGATGAAACAAATACCTCTGAATCAAGAAGATAAGTAGGCACCACTCCCAACAATCTCCCACTTGGAGACTGATTATAGCAACTTTGTCGCTACTTCACTTACCGGATAATGTTTCTACTTTGGACCTAGTTGTTTCTCTTCTTCATCATCATACTTGAATACCAATTGAAACTAATCAGAATCTTAGTTTCTCCCTAGTTACAACTTTTGTTAACATATCTACATTATTCTAGTTAGTGTGTACCTTTTCTAGCTTCAGCTGTCCATCTTCCAACACTAACTGTATGAAATGGTACTTGAGCTATATATGTTTAGTATTGGAATGAAATGTTGAGTTGTTTGCAAGATGAATGGAACTTTGGTTGTCATTGTATAACCTTCCCATCTCCTTCTTCTTGCCCAATTCATCCATAAACCTTTGTAAACAAATAATTTCTTTGTTGTCCTCTCTAACAGCAACATACTCTGCTTCTGTTTTTGAAAGTGATAAACAACACTTTACATTTTTGAACCCAAATGTTAGTTGTTCCACCTACAGTAAACACATACCCTATGGTGCTCCTCTTTTTATCTCTATCACCTACCATATCCTCATCAACATATCCCTATAGAGCAATGTTTTACCCACCAAAGCATAATTCTTGATTTGTGGTACCTCTCAAATACGTGGGGATCCATTTCACTACCATCCAATGTTCTTTTCCTGGATTCTTCATGTACCTACTTACAACTCCTAGTCCATGTGAAATATCAAGCCTTGTGTAGGTCATTGCATGCATTAAGCTTCCAATTGTTGATGCATATGGAAATTTAGACATATAATCCATCTCTTCTTGGGTCTTGGGACACTTATCCTTACTTAGTTTGAAATGGATATCCAAAGGTGTACTAACTAGTTTTGCATTCTACATTTTAAATCTTTCCTATGCCTTTTGTATGTACTCACTCTAGGATAACATTAATTTGCAATCTTTCCTATCTCTATTTATTTTCACACCAAGGATTTGTTTTGCAGCACCCAAATCCTTCATTGCCAATGAATTTCCCAATTTTCCTTTGAGTGCATTTATTTCCTACATGTTAGACCCTATAACAATCATGTCATCTACATACAATAACAATATAATATAACTTCCATCATTTTTATTTTTAAGATAAACACAATGGTCAAAGTGGCATCTAGTATAACCGTGTTCATACATAAACCTATCAAATTTTAGATACCACTGCCTTGGAGCCCGTTTTAGTCCATACAAGATCTTCTTCAACCTGCACATTGATTTCTCCTTCTCTTTGACCTCATACCCTTGTGGCTATTGCATATAGATCTATTCCTCCAAATCCCCATGGATAAAGGTTGTCTTTACATCTAACTACTCAAGATAGAAATCTTTTGCTGCCATGACACTTAAAATAGTTATGATTGAATTCATTTTAACAATAGGAGAAAATATTTTATCAAAGTCTATACCTCTATTTTATGAAAACCCCTTCGCAACAAGTCTAGCCTTGTACCTTGTTATATGGAATTTGTATCTACGGATAAACACATTTTCCCTAAGTGGGTAGCTACACTTAGAACAACAGAAAGAAAGTAGTTTAACCTTTTCCTATAGTAGATAGATGAGATGAAGGAACTTACTTGTAGTCTTTCACTTCCTTGATCTCCTTTGAATTTCTCTCATAGCTTCCACTTGAACTAAATCTGCTCAATTGGTACCTGTGTCAACATAAACAGAAACAACAACGATCAAAGCATACTTGATCTATCTACTATAAACCAATGGAATCAAAGACATTGAAATACATAATCATCATAGATATGAACAAGAATATGAGAAAAGGATTAAACAATTTTATTAATGTAGAAGGAAGAGTTTCACCCAATACAGTTTGATCTTGTGCCACTCATCTAGCTTCAGTCCAGCCCTCGTCACACCAAAAGCACACCAATCCAATAGCATAACATTGCTTGACATGAACTCAAATATCAAACCAACAGAATTTTTGTACAATCTTCAATTTCTAGCCACTTTATCACTATTATGAGTGCTCAATTTATAGGGAAATGGAGTTGGTTTTGTCATAAATGAGGGTGTTGAATGGCCTTCCAAAGTTGGAGTTAGTTTCCATGGAGCAAGGAATGAGAGAATAGGATGTTAATTGATCCATATCTTATCCAAATTTGAGCTCATAGGATGAGATAAGAGATGGGATCCTTCTAGAATGATCTAGAATCAAGGAATATTCCTAGAACCCTATGCAAATTTCATTCATTATTGCCCAGTGCAGGTCAAAGTGGACCTAAGTGAACTGCAGTGCAAACCTAAATGGGCCTACCTACTCTGCAGCATAGTTACCCCTGACCAAGGCTGCGTTGGTGTCCCAAGAAGGCATTTCAGTAGGGTCTCAAGCTAGGAAACTTTCATGGATGGAAGCATTCAATTTGATGACTTGCCTAGGGCATGTAACAACTGAATTAAGGTTTTATGAGCCCTAATTGTACTGATCTGAATGTCAGGAGTGATGTGCCCAAATAGACCTATAACAGTTTCCATGTAAAGCATGAAGTTGAAAATTAGAATGTCGAGTGATATGCTTTACGATGTGACGAGAAGGATCTGAAGCGGACGGTGACCTACATCGATTACAATACATAATATCATGATTTCTTTGAATTTTTTCATGAATTGTTGAGGGAATGCATACCCATACCCAGCATATAAACTTTTCATTACATGTACATAAATCAAATAGTCATCTACAAATATAGACCCATGATAGGATGACCATCTGATGTAAAGCCATTGTACAAATTATTTAGTACTCTCCTGAAATCGTAGCCTGAATGGATGAAACTAGATCCAGGTCCTCTATCTCGTCCAATTATTCACTCAAGTACGAATCTAACCATGTGAAAATGTGATCTGAAGTTGAACATGTGAAGACACCATATGATTACCAGCCAATGATGTAAGTTGTTAACAGAAGCGAGAGAGATCATTGATAATGATAATGATTCTCAAGGTACTGTAGTACATTCTGCATGGTGTGAATAGATTTTTTGATGTCGAACACCATACAAAGTCTTTCGATCAAAGGCCAGTGATGTCAACCTGTCACAGGAAGAGAGAAACTTGCCATTGACGTATGAAATCCCCAAGGTACTGGAAGGGTGTTTCTAAGTCAACTTCTTGGATAATGTGCTGATGTTAACAAGAAGCGACTCATCGCAGGAGAGCCTTGATGTATCCCCCATCAACGACACAAAATGAGTGTAATTATTTTGAATATATAATTTCACTGATGACACAAGGTTCGAGAATGGCGATCATGAAAATGAAGGTTTATAAGTATTGAAAAGGATGAAGTTTACTGAGTGACTTCTCTTGAACATGTCAGTGGCACTTAATGAATTGGCAGCATTAACCCAAAACCAAAGTGATGGATGGTGTGATAGACCATAGGTATGATAACCATCAAGCAGATAACCCAACCCAAATAGTCACAAAGATGAAGTGAAAGTGTCATGTTCAAGAGGGACTTGCTAGCATAAAGTGATTTATCCATTTTCCCATTTTCCCCAGTCATTTTTGACCAGTACCTCTTTATTTTTTAACAAGCTTGAGGAGGATAACATATGCTTGTAGTATAATTCCACCCTTCAGGTGAAACCATCGCTATATTATGTTTTAACGCACATAGCAAAGGTGAAACTCGGTCTTGTCATGATGGACAAGTTTGTCGCTATTTGATGTTTTAACGAGTTTAACGACAATGAGAAATCGATCCTTTTCATATTTAGAGAGTTTGGAAAGGAACAAAAAGAAAACTCCACAAGTTATTTTTCATAAATTTGTCTCTCAAGTCTAAAAAAGCGTAAAATAATATAAGAGAGAACCTATTGACCATGTTCAATCAACATATTCCTTTTTCATAAGTAATCTATCTCAGTCCAAAAAAGGTTTAAACTTATACTAAGTAGATGTCTTTTCCAATCAGTTTACGAGCTAAAAAGGACAAGCTCTCGGAAATATTTTCATATTTCAAGAGTCTGAAAAGAGCTTAAAGAGGACTCCACTTAAAGGAACGAGTGGTGTCTAGGATATCAATTGGTTTCGGTGATGTTGGAACTTCTCAAAACATGCAATGGTCAAGAGGTTGGCTAATAAGACCACTCATTGCAACTATTCCTCAAAAAGGGTAAAACAACCATGTGAAAGTGTATGATCGGCCAAGATAATAGTGATGATGGAAGGAAACAACCTAGGCTCATCTAGAAAAAGAGGCTGATAGAATGGAAATCACGAGGGTTAAAATGGAGATGGGTTCATTTTTACACAAGCTTGAACCATAGAGAACTATGCTTGGATTTAGTTTCATGTTTACACAAGCTTGAAATGAAAAACTATGCTTGAGATTGGTTTACATGCCCCCAGAATGATGACTCAATTCTAGTTGCATGCCCCCCAAGCTTTATTACATTCACCTAAGTAGACTACTTGTAGCTATGAGGTGGATGGAATGAAGGTTCATTTATGAGATCAAGTGAAAGACTCGATTGGGATTTTACAAGATCTAATCAAAGACTCGAATTGGAACTTTTCTCCAGGGCACCTTGTTTTATTTTTTAATGAGCTTGACACAAGACAAGGGACTCTGCTCAGATTCCTTGTTTCATTTTTTAATGAGATTGACACAAAACAAGGAACTATGCTCTGATTCCTTGTTTCATTTTTTAACGAGCTTGACACAAGACAAGGAACTATGCTCATATTCCTTATTTCATTTTTTAACGAGCTTGACACAAGACAAGGAACTATGCTCATGAGACCTGTTTCATTTTTTAATGAGGTTGATATAGTAAAAGAACTATCCTCATATTCCTTGTTTCATTTTCTAACAAGCTTGAAACAAAACAAGGAACTATGCTCATATTCCTTGTTTCATTTTTTAACGAGCTTGACACAAGACAAGGAACTATGTTGATATTCCTTGTTTCATTTTTTAACGAGCTTGATACAAGACAAGGAACTATGCTCATATTCCTTGTTTCATTTTTTAATGAGCTTGACACAAGGCAAGGAACTATGCTCATATTCTTTGTTCACGACCCATAAGAGGTCATGAATTCCAAGAGGTTCTAATCAAATGGGAGAACAATGCTCTGGAAGGGATACATAGCAAGGAATCCATTAGAGAGATCTGGTTCCAATGCCCCTAGTACATAATGCACAACATCATAGAATTGATCGCCAGTTGATGTGGGCATGGAACAGATTGCCACATAATTGACCCGTGGCGAGGAAGATACCATTGGGACAAAAGGACCATTTAGGGAAGATGGTTGTCTGGAAGCCAGATTTGGACGGGAAATGAAAGATGGTCAATGGTGACAATTAAGCCTTCATGTGGGAAACACATCACTCGAAAGAGTGTTGAAACAATAGCTCCCATGTCATAAACATAGTCACGCCCAATAAGTAAATTGTAATCTAAAGGGCCTGGGACTACCATCACATTGAGATAAATAAATTTTCCTCCCAAAGTAGTAGGCAACTGAGGAAGGATCCCTAATGGTTGACTGGTTCCTCTATTAAAAGCCAACATATTCTGGGTAACAGGAACAAGTGACGGTGAACCAAGTGCTTGCCAAGTAGTGGAGGAAAGCATACTCACATATGCACTTTCATCTATAATAGTGCCAGATACAATCATATTATAAACCTGTATTATGATCTGGAAAGGCACATAAGAAGGAAGACAAGATCCTGCCAGTCGATTCCAATCAAAGAAGTGACCAGACTACTTGGAGGGTTGCCTCCAAGCTCATTGGAATCTAAAGAAACAAAAAGAACCTAAGTGGTATCATACTCACTCTCTACGGGAAAGGTACGATTAACTAAAGGTGGAATCGGGTCAGTTGTTTCCTTGACCTGTGATTGGTCAGGTATAGACTCATGGGGTTGACATTTAAAGATAGTGGGTTTGATCGACAGTTTATTTGGGTCAATCACTTCATCAACTAGTGAAGGATTAAGGGAGAGTCTCCTATAACCAAATGGAAGTCATTGCGGAGAATCAGGACTATTATCCAACACTTTTTGGGCTTTATCCAGATAGGGACAAAGGTGAATGGAGTGATTCCCTTCACATAACCTATAGGGAAACTTAACTTTACCCTTCTTTCCATGAACTTTACTACCACTAGTTGATGGTGTGTCACTAGCATGATCTCCAGAAGTTGATGACAAAGGATGATGTGAATGAGAAGACTATTCTTCCAAGATCTGAGGAATACCAAAACAATTTTGAAGAAGATGGTTTCCCGTACAAATTTTGCAAGGATATCGAAGTTTGTGAGGCTTATCATACGGTTTCTCATCAAAAGTTGCATTCGAAGCAATGGTTGCTTGGTTGCCCCCATGATGAATTTTCTTCTTCTTCTTCTTCTTCCCTTTCTTCTTCTTCCTAACCACCTGGTTACTAGTGTCAATAATTTCACCAGGCGAAGAGGAAGAAACAACTGACGAAGAATGTATAGGATCAACTAGAGGTTGATTTTGTCCAGTTGTAGGAATATTTAGTTATGGGGCCAAGGAGGTTGAGAACAACCATACTGGAAATCCAATGGTATGTCCTGAAAGGGATAATGTAGCCATATAAGGAGCACCAATATTTCCGAAAGGAGGAAAACAATTAGGATTCCCATCAAAGTGAATTCCTTGATCGGTGGACTCTAGATTTGTTGCCATATGTCTCAACTTAAGATCAACTAAGGAGTGATGTGGAGGATGTTATCTATGGTCAATTAATTTTGTTTTAGCAAAACAACATAAAAAAACAAAAGAGGGATAATCTAGGCACACAGATTACCAAGTAACTGTGAACTGCAATATACTGCCTCAGTAAACCAAGGACTTAACATACATGCAAGCAATCTGCCCGAATGACATTTTTGGTGTATCACAGTATACAAGGCGACTGACTCGGTTACCTATGAATTGATAGAAACCTAATGTAGTCCTCCCATATATACTCGAAAGTACGTGTAGGCCCAATCTGTGTTAGCGATGTTTAATGTGAAACTACATAGTGATAGAATTAATTTATACTTTTCGTAATATAACACTGCCCTATATACCCAAAGGGACGTGGACGAGCTGCAATATACTTACGTATGTGGCATGAGGTATCACACTCGGAATGTATCGTAGACAATTAATGATAGCTGCTATGTTTTACAATGCTAGAACACATCTCTAGCCTAGAACCTATAAATGTTATGCGTTAAGTTACAATGCTCCATTAGGTTAATTGAGATAAATTTTAAGTTGATCTTGTTCAAGATTTTGCCTTTCAGGTTCACTGTGTGATGTATTTGAAATTCCTAGAATGAAAGTATGATGAGAAACATTCTTTTCATTTGATTTGAACAATGAAAACCTTAACTACAAGGGATAGAGCAATTAGAATCTTTAATCAAAGAGCATAGAGCACATCTAATGCAACTTTCCCTATATTATTCCTACAAGCACACACAAACCTCTAAATGAATAATGCAAGTTTTTATTTTCATTTCCTTTAATGTTTATATGAACAAAAGGAAACTAAATGCACATACAATCAATTAATGCTTTTTGCAAGAAACGAAGACTTTACGACACTTCCTTTTCAAAAAAGACTAATCGATTATAAGCTAACTTTGACAATGAATTGATAATGATAAAGAAATCACTTAAGAAACACTAAACAATCAATTCCAAAGTAGGGCTAGGAGGAGAAATACAACTTGATTTTAGAATCATAAGAAACATTGATCTTTCAGTAAACAAAATCAGAAGCAACTTTGGAAAAATCAAGCCAAAGGTGGGTTTTTTAGCCTAAGAGGGATCAGTGCAGCCCAAAGTGGGAGACAGTGAGCTTTAGTACACTGTCTCTAAGCCAAGGGTGCTTTGCAGCAAACTGTGTCAAGACTAACACTGCGTTGGTGCCAAAGATTCAAATCAAGAGACATTCAAGCACACCTTTTTACCAAAAACACTTCAAAATGATTGAAAAGAGATCAATGAAGTCATATAAAGTCTACTAGGATGTAATATGATAAGGGTAAAATACTAGGAATGACAGTCGCTCCCTAGTATGGTCGCTAATTTGTTATATGGAATTTGTATCTACGGATAAACACATTTTCCCTAAGTGGGTAGCTACACTTAGAACAACAGAAAGAAAGTAGTTTAACCTTTTCCTATAGTAGATAGATGAGATGAAGGAACTTACTTGTAGTCTTTCATTTCCTTGATCTCCTTTGAATTGCTCCTGTCGCTTCCACTTGAATTAAATCCGCTCAATTGGTACCTGTGTCAATAGAAATAGAAACAACAATGATCAAAGAATACATGATCTATCTACTATAAACCAATGGAATTGAAGAAATTGAAATACATAATCATCATAGATATGAACAAGAATATGAGAAAATGAATAAACAAATTTAGTAATGTAAAAGGAAGAGTTTCACCCAATACAGTTCGATCATGTGCCACTCATCCAGCTTCAGTCCAACCCTCGTCACACCAAAAACACACCAATCCAGCAGCATAACATTGCTTGACTTGAACTCAAACCTCAAACCAACAAAATTTCTCTACAATCTTCAATTTCTAGCCCCCTTATCACTATGATGAGTGCTCAATTTATAGGGAAATGGACGTGGTTTTGTCATAAATCAGGGTATTAAATGGCCTTCCAAAATTGGAGTCAGTTTCCATGGAGCAAGGGATGAGAGGATAGGAGGTTAATTGGTCCATAGCCTATCCAAATTCGAGCTCATAGGATGAGATAAGAGATGGGATCCTTCTAGAATGATCTAGAATCAAGGAATATTCCTAGAACCCTATGCAAATTTCATTCATTCTCACCTAGCACAGGTCAAAGTGGGCCTAAGTTCACTACAATGCAGGCCCGAATGGGCCTACCTGATTTGTAGTTCAGTTACCCCTAATCAAGGTTGCACTGGTGTCCCAAGGAGGCATTTCAGCAGGGTCTCAGGCTAGGAAACTTTCATGGATGGAAGCATTCAATTTGATGACTTGTCTAGGGCATGTAACAACTGAATTAGGGTTTGATGAGCCCTAATTGTATGGATTTGAATGTCATGAGTGATGTGCCCAAATAGACCTGTAAAATACCTCTGTTTACCTCCATCTTCTTCCTTCAACCTATAAACCCATCTATTTTGTAATGTTCTTTTACCTACACAAAACCTGACTAAGTCTCAAGTTTGGTTATGTATCAAGGATTCCATCTCTTCTTTCATGGCTAGCTCCCACTTCTTCTTGATTTCTACTTGAATTGCTTCTTCATAACATTATGGTTCACTAGAATCAGTCAACTATACATAATATAATGAAGCAAAGTATTGTTTAGGCAGTCTACTTATCCTGGTAGATCTTCTAACACTGCTTTCAGGGTTTTGAGGTGCCTATTGTTGTTGTGGTTGTTGTTGTTGTTTTAAATAGATTGGGTAGCTTTTTCATTAGATAAACTATAAACAAGCTAGGTCCCATACAATCTTGGAGATAAGGCTCTCAGAAATGTTCATCATTTTAACCTGAAGAAGGACCTTATTACTACCAACATTATTTACATATGAGCTTTGAACATAGCTTATACTATAGACCTTCCAAAATAATCCACCATACTCTATTGATCGAAAAAACATATATATAAACTAGAAATTAAACTGTTACTCGCTTCTACCAGGTTTGATTTCTCCCAAGGCCTTGCTCGTAGTCATGACCAGTTCTTCTACGCCACCAACCCTAGGTTCCAGGTCCCGAATTGCAATGCCTGCAACACCTTCAGCTTGAGGGACAGAGTCATCACAAAATCCAAAGACTTATTTCAACACCCTAACTGTGGTTGTCTCGACTTTGACTTCGATGTTTTCCACCTTATGATCTAGGCTCATCACATTTGTACATAAACTTTCCATAGTTTTCTATAGTAATTCCATGTATTTTCCAAGACTCGACAACTGGGCATACATAACCGCCATATTCTCATTGATTTCTTTTACAATTTCCTTTATCACATGCTTGCAGGAGCTATCAACCACATCCTCTAAATTTCCATTGTGACCTGACCCAACTTCGCCAACACTTCCATTACTAGCAGATGCCATTTTCTTGGTTATTCTTCCCTAAACAGACAAGATCTTATGATTAACCATCCACAACCAACTGCTATAAATAATAGCCTGATTCATCCTGATATTCATTCCCATATTTTCTTTCATTAATGATAATCAATTATGCATCATGGCGTAACATCTACCCTCCATATCCTCCACCACCAAAAAAATCCTGGAGCGAATTGCAATGGTACCTTCCCAGCCCACAAATGGAACTGTAATAAATCTCCAGGTAAATAACTGAGGAAAAAATTCCCACTTGTAACAGATCATGGCCTTCAAACTCCAGCTATCACACATGTTCCATAGCTTCCTACTAACTACCCCTACTCCCAACACACTGCAGAATACCATCAAGATGTTGACCTTAATAACTCTCGGGTTTATGTGTTGCAGACCCATACCCCAATTGTACTGCACCGATCTAATATATTTATATTGCATCAAGGGATGTGACATATTCCAACGGAGTGGTTAATTCATAAGGAGCCTTGCTCTAATTCCATCTAGTAGTTGGCTTGCGCATCCTCCACATGGTTGTTGGCCCACAACACATGGAACATTTTAACATTTTCAAACTTTTTGAAAGAATAATCTGTCCTTATAATGTTTGGGGAGGATTTAGATTCGAGGAGGTTCTCATTCTCGGCAAGCCTCAAGAATTTTTGGATTACCATCATAGAATCGCCAATGATTATCAAGTTCCTAATACCCTTAGAGATGTTGATATTCAAATCATGCCAAAGAGAAAGAGCTTTTGCTTGGTTGTTCATGGCAATGCCTAGTCCCATGCGAACTTTAATTTTGACTTTTCTTCGAGATTTAATATCATTGACCCCACTCCAGCCTCCCTAGTGGTCGTTGTTGTGGTTATGGTTGTTGATCATTATGATTTTCATGTACCTTTACCTTTTCTATGATCTCATCAAGTACTGTGTATTCTTTGTTTTCCTTTTCTTGTTTCTTTCCCTGCATTTGATCCTTGTAGAAGATATTTTCATTAAATATAATTGATAACCAAAATCATTAACACCACATCCAAGAAAGGTACATTTCTTTGATTTTGCCTCAAACTTTGTTCTATTTTCTTTCTTAATGTGGACAAAGGCTTCACAACAGAAAGTATGTAAAAATGAGTAGTTTACCTTTTTACCTGTCCGTGCCTCCTCTTGAATACCACCATCCAAAGAACTTGAAGGCCCTTTGTTTATTATATAAACAATGGTATTTACAACATATTCCCAAAATTGTAAAGGTAAACCTGCATTCAATCTCATTCACCTTGCATGCTTCATGATTGTCTTGTTCATCCTTTCTGACGCACCATTTTCTTGTTACGTCTTTGGAATTTTCTTCTCTCTGTGAATTCTGTGCACTGAATAGTACTTATCAAACTCTTTGTTGAAATATTCACCTCCATTTCCTGATCTGAGACACTTCAACTTCTTTCATGTCTCATTCTCAACCAAATCTTTCCATTTCTTGAAAGTATCAAATACATTAGATTTATTTTGAATACTATAAATCCATGTTTTTCTAGTTGCATCATCAATAAGAATAACATAATAGTGAGAGCCACCATTAGATGACACCTAAGAAAGTCCCCATACATCTGTATGCACAAGATCTATTTATTTATCTTTGTTTCCTTCCCAAATCTGATAAATATGACTCTCTTTTGTTTTCCATAAACAAAATTTTCACATAAATCCAAATCAACATGCTTCAAACCTGGAAATAAATTTCTTGAGTGAAGAATCTACATCCCCTTCTCACTCATGTGCCCAAGCCTATGACGTCATAGTGTCATATCTACTTCTATGGAGGTTAAAGCATTAGCATAATTAGAAATAATATTGCATAAATGCAATGTACCAACCTTTTCTCCTTTTTCTATTGCCAGCGCTCCTTTAGTGACCTTCCAAGTTTTGTCTGTAAATGTAGTTGCATATCCTTCACCTCCCAATTTCCCTATTGAAATTATATTTTTCTTTAGATCTGAAAAATTCCTTACCTCCTTCAATAGCCATTGGTTTCCATTTTGTTTCTTTATAAAAACCTTAACCATTCCAACAATTTTACAGGATTTATCATCAACTAGACAAACCTATCCAAAATCTCCTTGAACATAGTAAGGTGTGGCATCAAATGAGGCCCCTAAATCTACCACCTATGCATCAATAATATTCTCTAATGAAAGAATCAAAACATATTGCAACATATCACCTGTTACATTTTCTTCATGATTGTTCTCTTGTTAAGGAATTTAGACTTCTGTGATCCATAACATTGTTTAGAGAATTTTCGGCGAAATCACATAAACAATCTTTTGTCGACGCGTTTCGAACCAACCAGTGTGGTTCATCGTCAGGACAAGTTGAAGAACCAATCCAGCTTAGCTTGTTAAATAGTATGTGCAGAGACTCCAACAGCTATATTGCCAATGGTTAATTATGACCTAATGACCCTAGTCAAACCAATAAAATTTTGTTATATTTAATTATTATTATTCTTAAAAATTAGCTAAATTAGGTAAATTATATAATAAAGGAATTCATTTGTTAATTTAACTAAATGTACTTGTTTATTAATAAATGTATATATCTATATATATATATATAATATATATAATACTAATATTTAGATATAGATATAAATAAAATAATATCATTGGTACATCCTATATTTATTTAATAGATGAATTTATTTATCATTTAAATATAATGTCCATTTGAAATTAAATAATAATTTTATATTTAATAATAATCTATATTTATTTATATTCCGAATAGATATTATTTAAAAATACCCAGTCCAAACAAACTGTTTCTTGTTATATTAAATTACTATTATTCTGTAGATTAGTAGAATTAGGTAAATCTGTATGTGAGGACAGTTTAGTTTGTTAATGTCATGTTTATTAATAATTGTATATATATATATAAAAATGAACTAACACAAACTAACTTAATGTTATTGGTACATCATATATTTATTTAATAATAATTTTTATTTATCATTTAAATCTAATGGTCCATTGGTAAATTAGATCTTCTCTCAAGATATAATTTTATAATTAATTTAATAATTTATATTCATTAAATAATCAATATTTATTCAATAATCTGTTATTCCAATAATATTATTAAAATTAACTATGTAATTAGGTAAATATATTATTACCTATAAGGTTTAAAAAGGTTTTTATTTATCAAATATATATGAAATTAGGAAAAGGGACTCATAGTATGTTCTAGGATAATAATTATTATTTCAATTCTAAAGGTATAGTAGTAATTAAATATATATACATAAATAATTGAAATTATGGAAACAAAAAACTAATTTAACTATTTCATGAATATTATTAATATAATCATAATATCCCAATAATGAAATAAGGTTAATACAATTATTAGCCCGAAATTAATTAATAACCTATTAATAACTCATACCACGCATAATAATAGGACTAAACCATACTAATACTATAGGGATGCTAGGATTAAAGGGGAAAAAAATCTCAGGAAAAAAGGGGACCAACCACCGAAAACAACTCTTAAGGAGAGGGAAAAAAGAAACCCTAAGACCTAATAAAAAGGGGCAGAGGAGGCTAGGAAGACAGGGCTGGGACCCAGCAACTGCTAATCTTCCAGCCATCATCCCTATTAAGATTGTTCGGCCTTTTCTCAATCTCCAGGGCCTCTCTAAATTTGCGATGGTGAAACTGCGCAACTTTGGCAATGACTTGAGCCTCTTCTATACATACATGATGCATAGTCTTCCCGGCATGCTCATCCAGGGCTGAGGACTTGGTCCTACCATGTCTTTAAGTCAGCCGAATGCTCGCTAATCCTTTGATTGATAGAGCGACCCATTTCACCAATATAAGGGGTCCCACAGGAACAAGGAATGACATAGACGCCCTTCATGTCTTTAGGGTCAATAGGGTCTTTTACGGACCTGAGGGAGCCACGGATAGTATTGAGAAGTCTAAAAGTTGCGGGCACATCGTACCTCCTCAGAATCCTCGCAATCCTATCAGTGGTCCCTTGGATGTAAGGAAGGTTCACACCCATGATATGATCTTTAGGAACCCTTCAAATTGAAGGCTCCTTCTTGGCCTTGAGGAAGGCTTTTTGACCTAGGTGCCTATTGTAACCATTCTTCTCAAAGACATCTAGGAGATGAGCCTTCTCCGTTTCCAAGCTCTCCTCATCAGAAATTCTTACAGCACGGGTGGCAAGCGTGCTTAGAACCCATAACTTCTGAGCAGGGAAATGATGCGAAGAAGCATGCAAGTATTGCTCAGTATGCGTCTTCTTTCTAAACACCTGATGAGAAAAGGAACCATCCACCTTCTTAGAGATGAGAACATCCAAGAACGGAAGACGCATCCCGGTTGAAGACATCATTTGCGATGTAGAATATGGCATTAAGAACCTTCCTGATAAGATTAAAGATACGATTAGGCAGGATTGTGCCGTAACCCTGAGGAGGGCTAAGCCTCCCCGTAGCAATATCAGCAAGGCTGAGTTTGAGGCTCTGAAGAGCTTGAACGGAAATCGTGGCATCGTGGTCTTAAAAGTAGATAAAGGTGGGGCTGCCATTATCCTGGATAGAAGGGATTACAGAAATAAGATGATTGATCTACATCTTCCATAGATGGTAGTTTTTGCAGATGAATTTCTCAACCTAAACCTACCATATTCTGCCATTGCTCACACTTGAACTAGGAACCCTTCTCTCATATGCATTTATTAGCCAAAAAAACCTTCGGCTCTGATACCAGTTGTTAGAAAATTATATATTACAGAGTAATGGAACACATAAAATTACGGAAACACAAACACATAAAATGCATAAAACAAGAGAGACACAGATATATGTGATTCACTCAATTTGGGCTACCTCCATGGAGAAACAACCCATCCTTCCTTTTATATTATCCAACAAAATGAAGAGATACAACCTATAGTATATCCGTTGTAATTTCCTCGTCGCTCCCACACAACCTCCTCCTCTCTCTCTCTCTCGCTCAAAAAAATAATACACATCTACAATACAACTCCCTCATATAAACCAAGGGTTGCCTTTTAAGGAAAAAAAACCTAAATTAAACATAACTTTTACGGTCAGATCATCTGCCTAATCAATGGCCCACATTGACTATGAAATTACAATATTTTACAAGGAAAATTTTCATTTATTTTTAGCTTCGGGACCAGTGCCTCTAAAACCCCATTGGGCCTCGATCCCCAAACTGGGGGGATGGTCCCCCCTGACCCCCGCAATGGACGACAACCCCCCCCCCCCCCCCCCCCCCCCCCCCAACACTCCCCACCTCCGAAACTCCCCCGTGTGGAGGTGTGTACAATCTTCCTTGGGTATACATACATCTGAAACAAAGACTCCTAAACCAAGAAGATAATCAGGCTCCACACCCAAAACATTTATCAACACTAAAAGTGCCAAGAATGTGAGAAATGCAAGTAGTTTACCTTCTATGGTATTCCAACCATAAACATGGATTTTTATGTGATTGAATTTTCATCTAAGGTTCTCTTGAACATTTTGGAAATTATGGTAGAGGTAGCTCCCAAAAGCATGGTATCATCAGCAAAATAAGAGTGACTCATCTCTTTGGATCCTTTCATTATACTTAACTCCATTATCTTCCCTGATCTTCTTGTATGCTCTAGTTTCCTACTTAGTGCTTCATCCATATATATGTATATTATTGGAGAAAATGAGAACCCCTGACGAAGTTCACAAGGACATTGAAAATGGGGAAACTTTTTCATGAACCAAATATGTCATCCAAAGGGATCATATACATGGTTGGATCCATTTAATAAAATATTCACTAAAACCAAATTTCATCATGACTGCAAAAAGGTAATACTGGAAAACTTAGTCAAAGGTGTTTTACATATCCATTTTTATAATCCTACCCTACTCTTTGTTGAGTCTACTTGCATGCATTGCCTCTTAAACAAGAATGATGTTATTCAATATTTATCGTTTCTCCATAAATCCTCCCTAATTTGGAGAAATCAATTTATCTAAGACTCTTTTCTTTTCAAGCATTGTAATATTTTCAAGTAATCTTAGTTGACTAGAGCTCAATAAGTTCACTAATTGGTCAAGAAAGACAACTAGGAATGAACCACAATAAGTTTAGTTAGGAACAATCATCTATTAAAATAGGTCAGTAGGGCGGTTGAAGTCAATTCGATGAGAAGACAAGTTGAAAAATGAGTCGATATGATGATGATCAAGTCAAGATAAATTACAATAGTCAAAATCAATGAGTAGTTAAGCAATCAACATAAACCAATAATTGAATAGAGCAATTGAAGGGATCACAAATAAGCACATGTGCATAGTAAACCGAGACTAATGTTTGACAAGTGGTATAAGGAAATCAATTATAGTTGTAACTAGCTACAAAATAGTTAGGAAGCTTAAGATTCCTAGGATCATGGCCAATGATGTTCAACCACCTATATTCAGGAAGTTATGAATTAGGATTTTATGGGCCTATAAATTGAGCGTGATGTAAGGTTGATGAGTGATGATGAATAATCATTATCAATATATATTAGGTGATTTATGAGCTAATTGGTCTTAGGTGTGAACGAAGTGTGACATTCATTGTAATTTGGCTTTGATATTCAGTCAAGAATATAACAGCGATGAAGCTCAAAGGTTGGTTGTTTTTCATAATTAAGGGTTTTGAAGATAGAACCTTTGTGTTGTTTCAATCTTTATCGTGCGCAATTTTTTATTTTTTTTTCTTCAAGCTCTCTCATGTGCATTTAAAGATTTATTTCTACTGAGAATATAGTCTAGTTTACATGTCCAATCAAGCTTATATTTGGACTTGGTATATGAAATGTAAATCAAGTTCCTTATTCCTAACACCTATTATCAAAGCTCATTTTTGCTAGAGAGGGATGCCTCTACTATCAAAGGTTGTGGATATTGAACCTAGATCTGTTCAAGAAAAACATTCTAGATTAGATATGAGATAATCCTATTTGAGTGAGAGCCTTAAGATAGAATTTTATTTAAATAAGGATGGATAGTAATACAAGAATTGAGATTGAGAAGTTTAATGTTCATAGTTTTAAGCTTTTCAATCTTAAAATGGACAATCTCCTTGTAGATAGAGAATAATGCATCATAGTCTATGCTGGAACACATCTAACTAGCATGTCAATGGAGGATTGGGAGAAACTCAAAAGAAAAGATAGTAGTATGATTTAATTTTTTCTTATAGATTTTTTACACAAAAATATCGTCACCTTGATTATTTGCAGTCGGTGTAGGCCTATCATCACCTATACCAACTTCCTAAGCAAGTCTTAAACCTTAGCTCTTCAAAACAAGCTTGAGAAAAGAGAGAAAGACATCAAAAAAGTAATGTACTCTAGTTCCGCACTTTCTCTTACTTTTTCCTGTGAGCCCGCACCTTTTTCTCAAGGTATCTGCATACTTATATGCTCTGTATGTAAAAGGAAAGGTGCGTACCCCTGTAAAAGTCAAAAGGCGCAATCTTTATCTTAAAAACTCATCTTGGGTTAATTCTAGAGTTTTCTAGAAGCATTTGTTACGTGGATTGTTCGCTCCAAGTGGTTCATGCATCCCATCATAGGAGGAACTAATCCCTTGTTGAGAGGAGCTATCCCTTTGAAGGAGGGCTCTATCCCTTTGAAGGAGGAGCTGGTAACTGATCTCCATTGCACTATAAATTGAGGCATTGGGTCAGTGGCCAGGGAGGTTAGAAGCTGAACTTTTGAGGGTAAATGCTAGTGAAATCAGGACTTCCTATTTGAGCTTAAGA
>APFE030421294.1:87073-118026 GCA_000404065.3 Pinus taeda
TATTTCATGGACTCCTTGACTTTCATGTTAAATATGTTTTATAATATTGGATATTCAGGTGCTATTTAATCATTTGCCTTGTTTGTGCTTGCAGGTTTGCAACGAAGGAACTTACTTGGATCAAAGGATTGAAGGCATATCCGAACTTGCATTGGACATGAAGTAGGCCCTTAAACACATTTGTTTACCACTATTTATAAAGTGATTTAGAGAAAGATAGTGTCTGGTTGGTTTGTTTGTCATTAGGTCTTCATTAGATTCTAGGAAGGTCTGTCTTGTTCGCAAGATCGACTAATTCCGCGTGACAATGTCGAGACAATATTGCCAAGATTTAATATGCAGGATAGTAAACCAGTGAAGGTTCCTATTCCTATAGGTGTAAAGTCATCTGTTGAACAGTGTCCCAAGACACAAGAAGAGGAAGAGGACATGTCCCGTGTTCCATATGCAAGTGCAGTTGGTAGTCTGATGTATACGATGGGATGTACTAGACTAGACATTTCACATGCAGTGGGAGTATTGAGCAGGTTTATGTCAAAACCAGGGAAGGAGCATTTGACAACAGTGAAGCAGGTTTTCAAGTATTTTCGTGGCACTAGTGATTATGGTTTGTGCTACCAAGGAAGACCAGGATTGGATAGGGTTTTGTATATCCATGGCTTTGTTGATACAGACTGGGTTGGAGATCTAGATCAGAGACGATCTACAAGCGGGTATGTGTTTAACCTATTTGGAGGTGCAGTCAGTTGGATGAGTATGAAACAATTTGTAGTGGCACTATCAACTACAGAGGAAGAATACATGGCAGCCACTCATGCAAGCAAGGAAGTAGTTTGGTTGCAGAGATTGTGTTCAATTATGGGGTTAGTACAGGGAGCTATATGGATAGACTGTGACAACTAAAGTGCAATTTTCTTGGAAAATAACCCTACTTACCATTAAAAGACAAAGCACATTGATGTTCAATATCACTTTGTGAGGGATATTATAGAAGACAAAAATGTGTTGTTGGTAAAGGTGGACACTTTGAATAATATTGCAGATGCATTGACAAAATCTATGAGCTCTCAGAAGTTCTCTTGGTGTAGAGAAAATATGGGCATTGCAGGGCTAGATAAATAACTAAGCTCTCCTGCGACCCCCTGTGGGAAGAAAACAACAAGTGGGAGAACGTTGGGTTGTGTTATGTTCTTTCCACGACTAGCCCCAGTAGTTAAACCAAGGGGTTAGAGGTTGGGCAGAGCCCCCCTTTATTGCGCCAATGGAGAGTGGGGGGTTTGAGGGGGGGGATGGGCCCCCTCTGCAGGGTATCGGCTAGCACCCTAGGAAATTTTTTTTGGACCCTATATTAGGTGGTCTAACCTACCTATGGTTTTGTGCATGGTTTTTACACATGGTTTTGGGTGTGATTGTTTTTTGGTCCATGGTATTTTGTAGATCTGGTCAAGGGAACTATGGTAATGTTCTAATCCAAGGTTAATGGATTGGGGTTTATGGATTCTTCAACATGTATATATATGTATTATAACATTGAAATGAACATAATGAAAAATCAATCTGGTAGTCCTGGTTCTGGGATCCCGGGGAAATCTCTGTGTATATTTGTTTTATGTTTTATGATATCGCCTTTGTTTATTTTTTGTTTTAGAATTTGTATGGAAGTAATTTCTATAAGGGGTTAAAACCTACACTCTCGATGCATCGTGAACCACAACAGAGAAACATGCAACCTCAAATTGTCTCACAAACTCCTTCTTGAAACTACCAACCTTGTCTCGTTAGCTGAGGGAGTTGCAGTTAGAACCACCAAAAGGAAAAAAGCAAACCAAATTGAGGCCTTGTCATCGGTTCTACCCAAGGAAGCACCAAGGAACAAAGTCGCAGACATAAAACCTTGACTCCAAGGCATAAACACAGGAGGTATGAACCCCACAAGATAACTAGCCTTCGTAGACACCTTCAAACTATATTTCCACAACAAAACCCTAATTATACTCACCCAATAATGAATCACAAGAATCTAAAGAAAACCCACAAAGATAAGAGGACTGAAAGGGTAACTGTCTAACAAGAGGTGCATACACCCTCTCGAGCACAAAAAAAACCAGGAAGAGAGCTAATAATCAACACAAGAATGAATCTTAAGGACATCCCAATTACCATGCAGAAGTCAATCGAGACTCTGAAAAAAATGAGAAAACATGTGAAGGGAGCGGAAATTAGCATTTTTGAGAGAAAAACTCAGTGCAGAAGATGACAACGACAATGAAATTTACACCATTCCTAGACTAACCAAAGGCCAGAGAAACCCGTTTGACTACCATAGCTAGGACCACGAGAAACTAGCCACCAAACTATCACAACATAATAGCAATCCTAAAACTCAACATGCACCATAAACCTACCACCCTCTCCCACTCTCAATTCTGAAGAGAAGAAATGAATGATCATACGCAACACCTTAATCTTCACCGTACACCATACATTATGGGAGGATAGGATGACTATCTTCCATATCGTTCGCCAAATGTTCTCCTTCATCGCACGCACATCAAACTTCCCTTAGTGTATTTCATCCCCATCAGGGAACCCTTTTCAAAAGCCACAATATTATAAAAATCCTTAAGATGGCCATTTTTAGGACTGAAAGGCCAATCTAAAATATTCCTAACATTGGCTATCATTGCCCTAATTGGATACCTTGTCGATTGCCTAATTCCTCCATCTTCTCACATGTTTCATGACTTAATCAAACAAAGAAAAATGGGAGTGGATACGCTTGCCATTGAATTCTAGCCTCCAAATTTTGATGACCTTTTCTAGAGGGGACCATTAATAATATTTTTCCACATAAAAATTGTGATTTGTGTCCCGAGAGACCTGGAGTTCAGCGAAGCCCATCTCAATGACAAGATGAAGCCCTTTTTCGGGCACTAGGAATTTAGTGACATTGTTGGCAGAGTTGCCACACGAGGCCACAAAATGTTTCACGACCTTCTCCTTATCATATCGAATTAAGCCACTAAGGCCAACTGGGTTGGGATTGCATTTTGAGGCACCGTTAAATTTAACTTGAAAAAACCAAGCGGAGGATGAAGAAAGGAGACCGACAAGCTTACCCTTGGGGACAGTGAGCGAGTAAGCCCTAGGATAGGAGAATCTAGACTAAGAGCCAAGATCTTCAGGATGTCACTCTCCTGAACCTCAACTTTTGAATCCTCCTCTCAC
This sequence comes from Pinus taeda, assembly GCA_000404065.3. Lineage (NCBI taxonomy): Eukaryota > Viridiplantae > Streptophyta > Pinopsida > Pinales > Pinaceae > Pinus > Pinus taeda. Next base: position 90,302 of record APFE030421294.1, read on the forward strand.
CAACGAGAAATAGAGATAGATTCTTTTATATTGCATTTTTTTACTTCCCAAAACTGATCAGCCCTAATAACCTCTGAGTGAATCACTGCTCTATTTCTGATTTCCAAAGATTCCAAAGGATGGAACCCTATGAGAGACACCATGCTCTATTCACTATGGGGTTCCTGAAGAGCTTCCAATGCCACAATTCTAGTGATTCTTTTAGACTTTCTCAGACTGATCTTCACCCACAAAACGTTTGCCAATATTCCCCCACAAGTCTATTGCCATAGGACAAGAATTAAGAAGATGGTTTGTTGTTTTCTCTGCACAAGAACAAAGAGGACATCAGGATGGACTGCATAACCCCTTTTTTCGAAACTTATCCTAAGTAAGAAGTTTTCCATGCCCAATCATCTAGAGGATGAAAAATACTTTTGGTGAGAGCCCTGAATACAATATTCTTTTCCATAATGGATCTGGGGTTCGATTTGGTGAAGAGGAGAGAATAGAATATGCTATTAAAATTTTTCTAATTTAATGCTCTATCTAATTTAATGTTTCATTCCTTGTATTTGAGACGCATGTCAATGGAGCTGAAAAAGAAAATGCACCAACAAAAAATGATATGTTTATGTATCTTTGTTATGGGAAATTCACAAATTCCATAAAGAATATGTTGATAGTTGAGTGGTTTCATGGACATAATTTATATACATAACTTTAAAAAAATGGCATAACATACTTTATGTATGTCATTTTTCATTATTATTCAGTTTTTGAACAACCCAATATGTCGCAAGAGATTCAAAGGATATGTTTATTAAATTTATCTTAGTAGGAAGCTAAGGCATTTTGGGCAATTTTTTTTAATGGAAAAAGAAATCAATAAAATATGTAATGGAGATAAATAATTTGATAAAATAAATAAATAAATAAATTCTATTACTTTGATTGATAAAATGAAATGAAATAAAGATTTATAGATGAGCATAATACACCAATATAAAATTTTGATATTAGTAGAAAATGAAAAAATTCTAAAATTGTTAGATGATAGAGCAAAGATATTATTATAATAATTAATCCAAGGTAAAAAAAAAAAGAAAAGCCCATTGAAATTGTTAATAAGGAAAGATGCTACATAATAGAACTTACAATTATTCACATTTAGAAAGCTATAATTACAATTATTCACAATTAGAAAGCTATAAAAAAATTACCTCATTAGAGCAATTATGTTAAATACTTTCCTAAGACATTCAAACCCTAAATTAAAAAAATTAAAAAGCGAGTCGATTTTTTTTATCTAAGTATTCTTGGAACGTGACCAGGATACTTCCGATAAATCCAATGCATTTAAATTTATTTATAAAGAATGTGGGTTGTCTACAAAATCCCACTTTATCGACCTGATTTTTAACCCTAAAAGTATGAGCAATATTTTGAGTAATTACCAAAATAAAACATTAGTTCCATCAACTTCGATATAAAACTTATCGGGTGGGAATATGATTACTTTAGTTCAAAGCATTAATGCATGCACATGGTTCGAGGCCAAAGCATTTTAACTACGGGTGACATGTACTAAAGCATACAAAATTATATAATAATCATTATAATCTCCTAGGTAGACATACTCACTTGAATGTTTATATCCCAATGTTATACAAAATATGTAATATTTCCAAAGGCCATTGTAAAGATAATGTCACAGTTTTAAAAAAAAATTATAACTATCCTCATTAAGTCTTTCAAAAGCTTTGCTTCTTTTTTGAGTCCAATGAATTATTATTATTATTATTATTATTATTATTATTATTATTATTTATTATTATTATTATTATTTTGCTTTTTTTTTGAGTCTAATGAATTATTATTATTATTATTATTTATAATGTTGTTAGAGGTGATATTACTTAATTGTAATTTCCGGATGAAATTGTAGTAATAGTTTATTGATCCTAAGAATTTTTATATGTTTCTTCAAAATTTTAGGGATTGGCTATTTAACACTTTTATATTTTGTTAGGGTTTATTTTGAAGCCTTCATGAGATACAATATGACTCAATTTTTCCACTTCTCAAACCTCAAAGTCATATTTAAAAGGATTTTCATATGGCTATTTATGTTCTCGTAGTTTTAAGACGCTATCAATATGTTAATGTTGTCCCAAATATTTGTTATATATTAGTATGTCATCAAAAAATAATGACACAATTTTTTTAAGGGTGGATTTGAAAATAGAATTCATCAAGCTTCAAAATGTTGAAGGGGCATTAGTAAGTTTAAATGGAATAACCAAAAACTCATAATGATTGTCATCTATTCTCAAAGCTAGTTTGGGAATGTCTTCTTACCTCATTCTAATTTGATGATATCACAAAGAGAGATCCAAATTAGTAAACAAAATTTCTCCATGTAATTCATTAATGATTAGAATAGAAAATTATCTTTGATGGTTAGTTTCTTGAGTTGTCTATAGTATGGACAAATACACTATGAACCGTTATTTTTTGTAATGATCACCAATAGTGAAGAGAAAGAACTTTGTCTAAATTGAATGTTGGTGACCTATAACATTTATTGAATCATATACTTAATCTCACACGTTTGTGCATATAGATGCTTGAAAGCCCTAATGTTAGGTGATAAGCTTCCTAGTGCAAATGAATTACACTGTCCTTATCTCAAACAAGTGGAAGACCCTTATGAATCTATCAAAATACCATGGAATGATATTTCAAAACCTTCTAGATATCCATTGTAGCAAATGATATATATTTTAAAACAATCTAGTGAGCTTAATTGTGCAATTATACCATAGTGTCCCTTTTTGAGTAATTTATCATGTTTTTTGAGTTTATCAATTTAGATGGTTTCCTCATGGATACCTCCAAGGTCAATTTCCTTTTCTTTGGAGGAAATTCTGACAAACAAATCTTAAAAATTAGGGCAGTTGTTCCTAATGATTGTAACCTTTGGACCCTTGATATGACATTAGAACCACCTATTTTGATTGTAATCATATGATTATCCACTAAATACTCCTTCATATTGATCTTAGTACTATGGAATTCCCATAAACACTTTATGATACCTCTATTTGTAAACATTACTTGAAGCTTTAATGCTAGAAATACATAACAATTGATATTTTTTAATAATTTGTGATTAATGAGGTTATGGGTATTACTAGACTTAGTCAACATTGTATCCTTATTATTTCTTATATATATGTCCATATTAAGGGTTTGTTCTGTATTGCGGCAGGTAAATAACGAGTATCAACATTGAACTAGTCTCTTCTATCTCTAGACCTTGTGATGGCTCCAATTATTGATCTTATTCCTCTTTAAAGTCTATTATAATAATTTATTCACATCATATTTATGCGCTTTACCATATTTTCTATCTCAATTGAAACTTAGTCCCTTTTCTCTTATTTAATACATTTTTTGAGGCATCATCCTTATTGTTTGAGTGATTTTATGATAAGGAATAAGGTGCTTTCTATAGCTACTAGTGACCACTCTTCTAGTATTCATATTTTGACTTTCACCTTTCCTTGCAATACTAAAAGAGTGCTTTGGGGATTTAACTTCCAAGAGACTCAACTCATGTTGTATTTTCTCCTTTAAATCTCCAATTAAGGGATCCAACAAATTATCCACTGAAATATTCTTTACCTCAAGACTTAAGTTCTACAATTGTTGAATGTGTTATGTAATTGGACCTCACTACCGAAGATTTATCAATTGACAAAAGAATGTGTTTCCCTCAATATCATCATAGTTTGATACCATTTCATTCATAAAAATGGATCAATATATAATAAAATATCTTTCTCTTTCACAAAGTCATTGATACCAAACAAATCAATCATTATGTAGATACAAGGATGTAAGGGTTACCTTTTGTAAGGTTGGAACTTGTTCTATATCAAAGAATTTCTTCATTTGGAATATCCATTTTATAATATATTTTCCATCAAAATTTCTCATATCAATCTTTTCAATTAAACAAGTACTTGGTGCAACATTGAACCCCCCAATGATAAGGATCTAAAGATGCTAAATAGACATGATTCTATGTCTCAATCTTTGTTTCCTCACATTTCATTTATTTTATTGTATGTTGATATCTCCTTTAGGTATTTACCTATATAGGGCATGTAGTAAAATTATAGGAATGAAAATTTTCAATGCTTTCATCCATATTATTTTCTGACTATTTGATTTGGTGAAAAATATCTTCTGTTTCTTCTTCATTAATGGTTGAGCTCTTTGGAGCCTTAATTTGTTTATTGAATTTTGTAGCACGCTTTAGAGCCATGTGGAAAAATAATAATATTTCTATTTTTCCTATTTACCACAAATTTTGAATCACCAAGAATATATGTTCCAATCAGAAGTTGTACCAACTGTATGTTACATACCTTTCTAACCCCAATTTAGACACTATTCAGATGGCTTATCGTTATTATGTATATTTAAAATTTTAATACTTATGATTCTAAACATTTTACCTTTATCTCTCTTAGATGTCTTCTTAAATTTTGGAAATTTGACAACATAAAACTGCAAGAAACATGTTATTAGCAAAATTACCAATGGCTAGTTTTGAAAATTTAATTTAAGTATTTAGTTTAAAACCTTGAATTCCAAAATATATATCACATAATATATAATGATTTAAAATAATGAGAATTTGAGCACATAAGTCCTACATCTCCTCAGGTTTATAAAATTTACAAACTCAGAAATTTATAGTTAAAATTTTCATCCAAAAAATTACAATTAAAATTAAGAGATGATCCTTTCAAAATGATTTTTAGAATATTAGTCACAAACCCTATCTTCCATAAACTATGTATTTTAAGGTATATGAACCAAAATGTAAAATTTGAACTACCTATAACTTGATATTTGACATCAACCTCCTCAAAATTTCATAATCTATTATATCCAAGAAAAAAGTTATAGCAAAATATTAAAATATGTATTGATTGAAGGAGAAATCCCCTAGGATCATTGTCTCTAATACCAAACTCTAGGTAACAAATACCAAAACAACCCAAACATATAAAAAGGAATAAGTTCCACATCTTGAGAAGAAGTTAAAAGAATAAGATATATGCTTCTTTGAAGGGGAAATATACATTTAGAGTAAAAAAAGGCACAACAATGAGATGAGATGATTCTAAAACTATATCTCCTTAGCGTGTGTGTGTGTGTAAGAGATAAAGGGTATAATTACAATTAAAGGGTCTGGTTAACAACATTAGTGCAATAATGTGAATATAATTTAATATCTAAGGCTATACATTGGGTTTTATGCTTAGCTCAAGCATTTGTATAAGGCTTAACATATGTGCAAGAGATTTCATTATTTTATGATTCTACAAAACCTATATATATATATATATATTAATTGAAGGTGAATGTAAATAATTAAGGAATGAGACCTCTCGAAAAAAAACTCTAGTTGAAGCCATTCCTTCACCTTTTTTAAATTGATAAAGAATCTACGAACCAATAGAGGAATCCATAATCATTATATTTCTTGTCACTATTATCATCCCCTAGTAGGAAAAGACTTCAAACATACTACATTTTTTAACATTATAATATTTTCCATCCATATCTTTTGTTGAGCTTGAAATGGAAAAGGTCCTCTATCATAAGATGCAAAAGAACTTGGTTTTTTAATGGATTAAATACTAGTCAAGCTAAAGCTAGAGAATAATTTGACTTAATGGATGGAGAGTGGCTAAAAAATTATTTGATGAGTAGAGGTCATAGACCCCCAATCTTTTGGAGAGTTGTAGGAATAAGAAGGAATGTAGAAAGGTATAGTGAACCTAATTTTAAATATTCTTGTGTTTTTTTTTATTATTGAAGATGATATAAAAATTTTGAGAGGTAGTTGATTCTTACAAGAGTAAAATATAGAATAATTTCATGGCTAAATAAATTGAGGCCTTGGAAAAATATGAAGCTTGAGACTTGGTCAAGCTTCATAATGGAAGAAAATATGTTCGTAAAAAAAGGGTATTCATGAAGAAGTTCAATTCCAAATGTTGAGGACAGATGAGGCTCACCTAGTGGTAAAAGTTATATTAATAAAGGGATGGAATTGGCTTTGCCGATATTTTCTTTCCTATTCTAAAATTGACTTCCACTAGATTTCTATTACTGCTTGATGCAACATGCGATCTTGAAATAGAGTCAATGGATGAAAAGAAAGCATTCCTACAAGGGGACTTGGAAGAATAAATCTATATTGAATAGACTGAAGGATTCATATTGATGGATAAGAACAGGATGGTTTGCAAGATAAATAAATCCCCATGTGAGCTAAATCAATCCCCAACAATGTGGTACTGAATTTTTGATACTTTCATATTAGTACTAGGAGTTGTGATGAGTAAACTTGATCACTATGTGTATTCCAAGCAAGTGAATGAACAATTTGTTTATCTGCTATTGTATTTCAATGGGGTTGTTAATAAAAAACTACAAGGATACCATCAAGGAGGTTAAATATAAAATATCATCTAAGTTTGACATGAACAATTTTGGTGCCACAAACATTATTTTAGTCATGGATATTAGGAAGATAATGTACATAAGAAATGTTGGTTATACTAGTGCATGTATGTTGAGACAATATTGTAGAGATGTAATATGTAGAAAAACATACAATATAAGGTTCCTATTTTTTTAAGTGCAAATTTATCTATAGACTAGTACCCTAACACACGAAAATGTAGTGGACACATCTCATGTTCCCTATGTTAGTGATGTTACCAGTCTTCTGTATGATATGTTTTCTACTAGGCTAGACCAAGAAAATTTTCAAGGGCTAATATTTGCATACGGGATAATTTTCCGTGATTTTTCAAAAAGGAAAGACTTGCCAATCTCTAATGTTTCTAGTAATGATTGACCCAAAATTTATAGGATAAAACTTTTTTACTGTAAAAACCATCAAAATATTATAGGGAATATATAAAACCATTATAAGGTTGAATATTTTTACAGAAATATCACCAAACATTTTCTAATTTTCATACTCAAGACTAGTAAGATTCATTGAGATTTCTAACATTAAGATAAATTTGCACCATTAAAATTCACACTAGATTAGACTTTGCCTCTGTAACTTGATTTTTGAGAGGATATATATAAAAACTAGGAGAGGAGAACTTGATAGTTGGAAAGTATGTCTTACGCATTTTTGTGTCACTACAAATTAGGCAATTAGCAACTAAGGAAGACCTAGACTAGGTAGAGCGATAGATGTACATAAATATTTTCATGTAGATTAGGATATATATTTTTATTGCAAAGGATCTACAAGTGGTGTTGTGTTTAAAACTGTTTCAAGATAGATTAATTTGATGAGAAAGATATTGGATGTAGCTTCACTTTCAATGAAAAAATCCAAATACATGGCAGCTGCATATGCAAGTAAGGAAACTATATTGTTACATATATTGTCTTCAAGTAGTGAGTTTGTACAACAAGCTATAAGGTTGGATATCAATAATAAAAGTGTAATCATTTTAGTATAATTCTAAGATGAAGTGCATTGATGTGCAATACCACTTTATTGGAGATATGGTCGAAGACAACAATGTGTTTTTGCAGAATGTTGTGAAGTTGACGAATTTTGCAGGTTCATTAACATAGTGTGTTAGTTCAAAATGTTCTGTTGATATAAACAACAAATTGGAATTGTTGAATTAAAACTATGACCTTGTGAATCCCAAACCCATCGTTTCGCAAAGAAAACAAAAGGTAAGATAATCTTAGAGATGTTTTATATTATTTCCATGTCATTTGTTCTAGGGACAATTCAAATAACAACATTACTATTTTCGTTACTTATTCTTTTGGCTAATGCTTGTGTTCTCCTATGATTTAGTCCCTAAGTTGCATTAGAGAATCAATTTTGATAAGAACTTATGGTTTTATAGTGAGAATATTTTAAATATTTTTATTATGACATTCCATAATAAAAAATACAGAGAAGTGTGTTTCCATGTCAGTTTTGTTTTCAGAGTTAAGGGTTTCTAAGGTATATATTTATTTACCTTGTGAATGTCATTGTTTGTCATTCTATTTTTTTAATATATATAGATTGTTTCACTTATATAGGTTTAAAAATTTCAAGTAAATTAAATCCAACTTAATTTGACTAAATTCATTAAATAAACCATAGTTAAACACATATAAACATAATCAACAAAACAAACAATAATCAACTAAGCTAATATTAAACACCAACAACATTTTACTCAAGCCCACTTCACCTTGAAGTCACATGAAACCTTAATCAACAAAATTCAACCTTTATGAAATTAAACATCCATTGGGAAATTTAACCATTATCAATGATAGTTTATGAAGTCAACCACAACCATCCATGCCAACTAAACTAAAAAAAATTCAACCATAGTTAACTAGAGCAAATCATAGTCAATAACAATCATAAAAAAAAAAATCATATTGAACACATTTAAGAACATTTACCCAAGTGAACCACAATCAAACATGGTCATCCAAGTCAACCACAATTAATTATATAACCATAGTCAAAAAAAAAAAACCAAAATTAGCCAAATTAAACCATAGGAAAAGTCAACATAGTCAACCACATCCAATTATCCTTATTTAATGCTAACAAATGTCAAGCATAACTAGTGAACTCAACCATAGTAAACCCTAAGTAGTGAAGTGAACCAATGAAAACCAAAATTCATCCAAAGTGAACCGTAATCAACTATAATTCGATAAAGTCAACCATAGTCAACTGTGGTCAATTGAATTCCACCACCATAAATCATAATGATCCAAGTTTACCACATTGAAAAAAAGTCAGCTACGATCACCCCAAGTCAAAGTAGTTAACCTCCAACCATAGTCGATCAAAGTCAAATAATTTTAAGCACAGTGATATAATTCAATTAATGTGAATCTAAAACATCCAAGTAAATGAATTTGAATTGTAATAAACTATAATTCATTCTACTCAACCATGGTGAAGTAGGCTTACCATGATTAAACTTAGCCATCCACAAGGAAATAGTGAATTAAATTAAACTCTAGTTATTGAAGGCAACAATGGTCGCCCAATTTGACCATGGTTGACTATAATAAACCATACTTATAATCTTCAACAATGTATTTTATAATGAGCCAATGATAATCAAATCAATCTACATCAACTAATGTCAACCAAAATCAACCACATTGAAAATGAATCAAACACAATCTCCTAAATCAACCATAGTTAGAAAATACAACAAAAGTCAATTATTGTCAACCAATGTTTGATAAGTTAGATATAGTCAATGAACTAAACCAAACTGAAACAAAGTCAGTTAAAGTAAACTCAACTACCCAAGTCAATTAAAATCAAGCCTAGTAAACTATAGCTAGTCAAATATGATTGCAATAATTCATAGATAATTAATATTCAACCTTGATTGATTGTTGTTGATTACATTTTAACATGGTCGATAGTTAATCATAGTCAACTATAGTGAACCGTAGTTAACCAAATAGAGCCAAATTCAACCAAGACAACCTCTTTCAACTAAAATCAACCTCAATCTAGTAAAGTTGACCATATTATAAAATAATCAATCACAATCTACCAAGATATCCATAAGGAGGAAAGTCAACCAAAGTCAGCTACCTTTTGAGAAGTGAATGATAACTAGTGAACTTGATTGCACTCAATAAAAAATGACCACACTAAGTGTAGTTAACCATAATCAACAAAAGTCAAGTATAATTACCCAAGTCAACTACACCAAACCATAAGCTACAACAATAAACCAAAATCAACTCAAATAATTTGCATTCAACCATATTTAAATATATAGCTAACCATAATTAGTGAAACCAACCACAATAAGTGAATTTAGCAAAAATCAATCATAGATACATGTAATAAACCATAGTGAATTGAGTTAAGAACAAAATTTAAAAATAGTCAAACTCAAACACATTTCCACTTATCTACCATAGGAAATCGAAAACAACAAAATTCAACCTTAGCAAAGTTAAATGTTAGTGAGGTATGTCAACCATAATCAACCAAACCAAACTAATAGAATTTAATAACAATCAACAAAGTCAATCAAATTTAATCATAACGGACTGAGTCAAACATATCAACCACATTAGACCATATTCACCCAAATTCAACTATAATAAGCCAATTTCAACCACAATCAACATTGACAATTACATTCAATGAATGTTTAACCAATGTTAACAAAGCTCAAATATACCCAATCTTTTCAACCATAGTTAAATTTAGGTATGTAAATCTAACAATGTTAACCAAACTCAATTTTGGTAAATCACAATAAAATTATGTTAAATAAATTCAACCACAGTCATCAAAAGTTATGTGAAGTCCACCATGACTAACCATAATGAACTAATTCTACCACACTGAGTAGAAGAGAACCAAAAATCATGTTGAAGTCAACAAAGATATCCTCATTCACCTGGTGAATCAAGGTCAAGTAATGTTAAGCACAACAAGACAATTGAATCATAACATTACCTAAATAACAAAGTAGGCCAATATGAATCACGACTAGTTATAATAAACCATAGTTTTAAACCACAATCAAACTCAACCACATTTAGTTAATTCACTTGTAGGTAAAAAAAAAGTAAGTGAAGTTCAATCCTAGTCATGTAAGACTACCATGGTTGACCATAGCAAACCATACTAAGAAAAGTCAACTAAGGTCAACCATAGTCATCACATTGAATCAAAGTTGATCAAGCCAACCTAAATCTATGAAAGTCAACCACACTTAACCAAAGTTAATGACATCACAATTAATAACCCATAATATGACTAGCCAACATAATCAACTAAATTCAATCACTTCTGGATAAATAAACCATATTTAGTAAGCTCAAACATAAATTATCCAATGTTAATAAATTATCAAAATCGACTATAAATAAAGTTTTCTAACATTATTAATACCATAATATTATTATTATATTATATCTAAATACTATACTTTTAATCCTATTAATATTAGTGTTATAAATATAATGATTGATAAATACTATTTAAAAAATTTACATTTTACTCTCTATAAAAATAAACCTATGATACTACAATATAAAAATCAAAGCTATTATGCCTGGTCTCTATAAGCATAAACTTCCATTATGCATCACGGTAAGTAAATATATTAGGCATCCTTTATTCCTTTTAATAGATACGTAATTTCTCTATCTTATAGATAGGTGGAAACTACCTACTTTTGCATTCACATTTTACATAGATCAACAGAAAGCTAAGGGGGAAAAAGCTTGTGAATAAAAAGTAGTCATACACAAAAACCTTATCAAAATTATGATTCAGAGTGCAAATTTCTCCGAAAGTTGCTCTCTTAACCAACATCATTATAAATTCTATGGTATACATTTTGTAGTTCACTTAGCTTTTGAGTCTGCTTACAATGAGAACGATAATTTTAATATCGTATGCGTATGCATGGTTAGGCTTGGGATTTTGTTATTTATTAACAATCCAAGAATTGATAGCTGGTTGGAATTCATGAGATCAATTGAGGGTGGAAATCCTCAATCTTATATCCTAGCACACAAATTTAAGTTAGAGAGCTCTGCAAAGAAATTAAAATAAGTTCGAAATGTACCAGCACTGCTCCCATCCTGTGTAGATCACAACTTCCTACCTACACCACAGTAATAGTAGTTAAACTATCTAACTACTTAGGTGACATCAGTATGAATGGACATTAGAGTCTATAATGATTAGATTTGTTGATTAAGAGCATCGATTAAACATCTATGACATGCCATTTTGTTAAGTCTGGATGTATCATTAGAACAAGAGATTATTTCATTCCTGTTAGCATAGTGATGAAGGATCTCGTTCACATTATCAATCAAAAAATCTAAATCTAACCAGTTATAAACTCGAGAAGGGAGTCTGGTAAAAAATGATCAATTTCCTCTCAATAATCAAAATCAAGTTAAATAACATCTCATTAAACAAGAATAATTATTTTAAAATGATTATAATAATAATTAATATAAATATTTATTTATAATTAATATTAAAATATTAATTATTTTTATTTAAATAAATAATATAATTTTATTATAAATATTTTATTTATTATTATTTATAATATTATATTATATTTATTAATTTGAATATTAATGTTATAATTAATATACGATTATATTATTTAAGACTTTTTATTTGTTAACCAATTATTAATATGGATTATTACATGTGATTGGCATATAATCATCATCTATAATAATGATGTGTTAAATATAAAAAGAGTAAAAGAATTAAAATAATTTCCTCTCAATAATCAATATCTGGCGCAAAAATTCAGAGTTCTTAGTACTCTAGTCATGGATGCTTTAAGAATTTCAAATGAGATGCACCTAGAAGTAGAAAATTCTCATATTCTTAAATTTTTTGAAAATAATGGCTATAGTAGGTCTCAAGGCCTCAAGGCTTTCCAAAGAGCCCATAAAGAGTTGAGGGTTAAGCCTCCTAATGATGGCCCAATCTCTAAGGTGCCGCTCTCATTTATCCAATAGACCACTGACAGGATTTCCCATATTCTGAAGAAGAATAATGTCTCCTCTACTTTCAAGCCCCTTAATACCATTAGAAATTCTCTTAGATTCGTTAAAGACCCTATTGAAACCAAGGACATGAAAGGAGTCTACTCGATCCCATGCTCATGTGGGGTTCCCTACGTTGGGGAGACCGGCCGCTCTATTAAATAGAGAATCCAAGAGCATGCCACAAGCATCAGCCACAACTGATCTCGCTCATCAGCTCTTGCATAGCATGCAGAGAAATATAAACACCATGTTTGCATTAAGGATGCGAAGGTCATTGCGAGGGTTGATCATTTCCACCATAGGAAGCTAAGACAGGCTATTGAGATTGAGAAAAATGTTAACAATTTCAATAGCAATGATGGGTGGAAATTGAGTAAGCGCTGTATTCGAGCTCTTTTATCTTGACTATTACCTTTTTTTTTTAGATAACAGTAATTTCATATGTTACTATGGAATATATATTTGTTTTTATATTTTTTATCTATTATTGATTTTGATATGGTATTTATTAAATTATAAATAGTTATTTATTCAATAATTCCGTATATTATAATTTAATATATTAAAAATTATCTTGTTGGTTATTATAATCAGCTATTATTTATTTTTAATTATTATAAGATTTATTTCTATTATTCTTTTTATTTTGAAATTTAAACGGTAAGTTTGTTTTATTATGCCGTAAGGCGTTCCCTCTGAGATCAACACCCCCAGCTGCTATCGTGTGCGATTATGGACCATCGATTATCTATGTTAGACGATAGAAGCATCTTCTACCGTCAGATTCTCCCAGCAGCTATATAGCGAAGATGGATGGATACCTCCACGTGGTTACTAGCTCCCTAGCAATTGCGCGAAGAAGATTGATACTCCACGCGGTTAATAACTCCCCAACAATTGCGCGGCAAAGATCGATACAGTTACATGGACGATCCTAATTCTACTCTGTATACTGCAAAGCCCGTGGCACAGCGCTCCACTCTTTCTAAGTTTTAAGCAAATTTTGAAGGTTTCTGTGTTTGATTTAAGCTGGATTGATGGCTAAAAACGGGAGCACTCCTTGTTGTTTTTGGGAGGCCGATCCAGAAGCTGCGAGATCACTTTCTCTAGACCAAGAAAGAACAGTACTTGAACACACATATGTCATTGCAAACAGAGAAATGGTAAGTTCCTGCGGTTTTGAAATGATAAATAGTAATGATCTTAGGATACAATGCACCTCACTCCATTTCATTCTTTCGATTAGATAATGGATAAAAATATGGACGGAGATGCTCATCAGATCTCTAAAAATTAAAGATAAAGATAGCAGAGGAGTCATCACCCTGGCTTCGGATGAACAATATTTTTCTGTTTAATTGATAGTGCCAAGGGTTGCAGAAGCATTAGACAACATTACCTTAAGCGGGTGGTTGAGAGTAGATGGTTTCTCTGCCGCTCTCGTATCCAGAAGGGCAGTCAAAGATTACATTGTAGACAACAAAGGAAGTAGGATTGCTGCCAATGCATTTTTAAAGAATTCTCGGGTATATTCTAATCCAGAAAACACCAGTATTTTGAAATTTTCCAGGTGCTCACTTTTAGAGGTGCTCTTCTCAGCTTTGTAACCCTATCTTTTTCTGTGAACTTGATTTGCTCTGTTACTTGGGATGTGCTAATTGCATTGGATGGAGGTCCTGGCAAATAGTATGAACCGCGCACTCAGTTACCCTCTAAACATGTTGATTTCATAATGGTAGCCGTTGGTATAGATTTAGTGATATTCTGGTTGCAGAGATTTATTTTAGAACCGTCTCTACATAAGAAATGTCGATGGGGTTAGAAATATGCTTCAAACAAATGGTTGTAACTTGTTACTGGGTCTCCTCCCATGGAATCTTGCCAGAAGAGTCAATATATTCATGGAACTGGCTTTTGAACACCATGAGTCAAACCATGATCTAGATTAAATGTTCGATGACAAATTTGTGAGAATGATATGAGTGAATATTCGATCAAAACATATTATGTTCTCTTCTTTAGTATGGTTTTTTGATATCAGATTTATATCTTATTGCAGGCTGATGGTGGGCCCATGTAATGTTTCTAAACCTTGGAGCTGGAAACCAAGTGAGCATAGAAAATGGACAAGGTGTCTGGCTTTATTACACTACATCTCTTCTTCAAATCAATTTTATAATTTAAGCTGCAAGCAAATCAAAGAATTAAACTTACATTTTCGATATTCTAATGAGGGCGGAGCTCCTATCACACCCAATTCCTTTCCACTGGATCAAATAGCAAGGATCGGAAATCCAATCTTTTATGTTGAAACTCCTTTTGATACTGTGGAGAGCTTCAACTATAATTTGGGAGCTACTTGGTGAGACATTCAATAATAATAGCAATAATTTGAGCATGAAAAGTTTGGTGAGGGAACTTACTATCTTGTAAATAAGTCGTCGGTTGCGTATCAACTAGGATGTAATACTCAAAGGCGTTGATTATCGGACCAAGCATCGACTTAGGAGCCTTCACTAAATTAAATTGGATATCTGTTGTATCGGATCAAAAGGGTAGCTCTATGGCAGAATAATTTCGCACCATAGTAATGGTTTCAGACCGTTTTTTACCATTTATTGTGATGTAAAAAGATCTCGACTCAGACACATTTAACCGCTTGATCTCTGCAAAATACAACAGAAGTAATGATTTGGTTCCTTGCACGAATGATCGTTCAGAGAATCCAAAGTAGGGTTGCGAGCTGTTTACAACCCATGCCTTTTGCATGACAGCAACTGGAGGAAAGTCCTTGGTATTCTTTGTTGAAATTGGCATTTTAGAACTTACAGGTTGTACACTTTTTTTAGTTTTAGCACTTAAAATTCCATCGGATGTCCAAATGCAGTCGAAGTTGTCAAGAGGATACCTGCTTAATTTACCATACAAAGCTATTCAACTCAATGATTAAATAAAAAATATCACAAGAGCTATGTAACAAACCACAAGGCTCAAAGTTCAAACTCCTTGTACTAAGTGTTTTCATTCTCAACACTCCATTGTTACACAGAGAGAGTTTTAAAGAGCTATAGTTTTACAATATTGCAATAAAGATCATTACGCTGAGATTTAGATATTTAAATGTTCAAAATGTTCACCTTGCCATTGAATTTCTACCCACTGCTCTTCTCGTCCCAAGATTCAACATCGTTCCTGGCCTAGCCTCTGCATACATGCCTTTTCTGAGAGTCCTCAACTCGATCGAACTGATAAAGGGATCATCACTCTCAGAGGTTCTGATCAAGCAAACACACACGACTGTGCCTGAACTAGCCAAGATTATTTCATAATAATATCCATTTGTATTTATGACTGTTACGTTTCGCACAGTCACCATATCCAGCGTCTCGACAGAGAATGAGAAGCTTGGCGATTTTTGTAATCCACTGTAATTTCCAACGACGAAGTAGAATTTCCAACGACGAAGTAGAGTCTTAATAGGTAAGGCGTATTAACATGTGGTTGACAAAATCAAATAGCCATATTATCTCTAATAACTGTATTCATGCATGAAGCCCAACAGAAGTGGAAAATTTTAACACACCCATCTGTTAAGCCATAAACTTATCCTGCAGAGGATTGCTGATCACCCTTTGAGGATGACACCATGAATCCTAAAAATGATCTCCTGCGGCCTTTTAATGGATCTTGTGATGATGATGCTCGATTGAGGATGGATCTGTGAGAAAAAAATATTATCGCTTATGACCGACCTGAGTCATACAGCTGGTAGAAATATTGCCACTTATCTCATAATACATTATATGAAACACTTGAAACAGAAATCCTATATACTGTTTGTAATTCTTATTTTTCTAAGTTAAGCAACTTGTATACTATTAATTTATATATAAGTTCTTTCAGTGAGATACATGTGAAATATTCACTACTCATAATTACTCATTCACTAATTACGTTAAGCAATTTTGAAACTGTTGTAATCATTTGATTGCAAATTATAAATGTTTATAATAAGTTATGAATAACACACCATTTACAATTTCGAGGAAATATACTTATAAAAGGAATTGGTGAAGAATTGAATATTTTATTTGTATTGGTTGATACAAAAGAATACGAAGAAAATATCCTTTTCTTCCTTCACCATGCACATCAAATTGGTTGAAAAATAAACTAAATGTAAAAAATAGAATAGAACTATAATCTTGCTCGAAAATTTGATACTTTTTTATGAAGTTTTTTTTTCGTGAATTTTGATTATTTTTAAATATTAAGTTTTTTTTTTTTTATTTGTATGTAAATAATTTTATATATATATTATATATACCCCATGAAATTAAGATTATAAAAATTATTAAGTTTTAATATATATTTATATATATATTATATATTATATATTAATTTATATAATTATAATTTTTTATACTTAATTTCATGGATATATATATATTATTAATATATATATATGAATATATTATATATATATCTTGATTTTTGAAAAGTTGCCTATTAAAGAAAATATATTCTTTTTTCTGGTTATATTATAGAAATAGTAATCAAAATAACTTAAATTATAACAATGTTTCCTAATTTTATGGGATAAGATTATGAAAATTTATGCTTTCAATTTTAATAAATATTTCGATATAAATAATTATTTATTCAATATATATATATATATATATATATATATATCGAAATATAAATTTTCTATATAAATAATTAGTTAGCAGTTGTTGACCCATTGTAGATGTATTCTATCATTTTGTAAAATTACAAAATACACTACTATTTTGAGAACTTGTAGACTCGCGAAATGAGTTGACCCATTGTAGAAATATTAGTTATTGGGTCAGATTAATTAAAATATGAGATTCCACTTCAATTATGAGTGGGAAGAATATATTGCTATGAGGAAGGAGAACTCCTTGCCATATTCCTTCTAATTCAGCTGAGTTGTTTTCATCCCAACTGATTGACCCCATAAATGTTTGGAGAACATTGTCCTTGTGATTTTTGAATATTCCTCCAAATCTTGCTTTACCTGGATTTCCTTTTGACGCTTCATCAAAGTTGAGCTATACCATGGGTGGTGGGGGTGGAGTCCATTTGTCAGGTGTAGCTCCAGATGGAGGGATTTTCCTTTGGTGTGCCTGCTTATGGTTCCACTGAAGGTTCCAATTCACCCATATATCTTGTTCCTGTGGAGTGGAGGGGAAGTCATCATCAAGCCAAGTTTGGAGCATCAAGGTTTCTCATATGTTTCGACACATGTTGTTCTATAGAACTTCTATGGAGAGGAATGGTCCTTGAAGATGCGACTATTTCTCTCTTTCCAAATTGTCCACATGAGGAAACCTTGTATTAGCTTCCATAAGGCATTTAATATTTTGCTCTTATAAGGGTGAGGTGCCCAAGAGTGAATAGTGCTGGTGGAATTCTCCTTATTTCCTCCATTTTTTTGTCATCTGAAGCTAACTTTATCCCAAAGTCGGGTTGCTAACAAACATGAGTTTAGAAGATGTTCCTTAGTTTCTTCTCCCTGTTTACACTGTGGGCAGATGGAATGTCCATGAAAACTCCATTTCCTTAGATTATCCCAAGTAAGGATTATGTTTTGGCACAACAACCAAAGGAAGGTGGAGATTTTTGGCCAAATTGGTGGATCCCAAACTTTGTGCCAGAGGCTATCCTTGCTGGTTTGGTCCCTTAGTATTATATGATATGCTTCTTGGGATGTGAAGGTACCTCTCGTTTCATAACCCCATCTAATGATATCTTTCTTATCAGAGTGGCATATTTCCCTGTTTGAGAGTTCTTTGTCCAGGCTATCTTTGATGGACTGTGTGCCTTGCCCAAGCATGAGGTTCGAGCTTAGCCATTGTCTGTAACCTTTGGTGTGAGCTTCCTCCCAAAGTTTATTTACTTTAATCGTCGGTTGCTCTACCCAATCCTGAAGTTGGTGGGGTGTGAGTAGGTCCTTCAATTTGGGTCTTTGCTGCCAGGAGTCCTCCCAAAACCTTTCATTATCTCCATTCTTGATTTCCCAAAAGCTGTTTTGTTGAATTAGATCTTTATGTTGTTTGGCAGCATTCCAAATTAGAGAGCCTATGCCAACTTCTTTGAGCCGAATTAAGTCATCTACTGGTCTATTATTAGCATACTTAGCTATCCAGATGATTGCCCAAGGAGTATGTGGGTTCAAGAGCCATTTCCACCATATGTGCACTCCCATGACCTCGTTGCTATGCTGAGGATCTCGTAATCCAGTGCCTCCGGAAGCAATACAAAGAACAGAAAACAAGGAATGTCAAGTGCCTGAGGAAAGCATAATCTTTGGAGAAAGGAAAGATTTTTAATACAAAGATTCAGATTGATATATTAAATTATGGACATTGGGCACATAGTGGATGCGATGGGTTTGGCATCTAAAGCTCTGGAAGCTTGGGTGTTTTTTAACAAGCTGATAGTAGATGCTAACAAACAACCTTTGTGGGCTGAAAGTGCGCCATTATTCCCATCATCTTCAAGCATAGATAATTCATATGAAGACTCAAATAGAAATGTGCGTTTGAGATCTATAATTCCATCAGCAAATGGCACGTTATTGTACTTTGCAATAGAGGATGGATCACTTTTAGAGCTCTCACAATTGCATCATCTTAAGTGGATAAACCATGGTTGACATCATGGTGATATTGCAGGTATTGCTAATGTTGGGACCTTGCAATCATAGGTAACATGCATTGTGAGTACAATTGGAGAGTTGTATGAATTTGACATGAAGTTAGGGCCATGATGGAAGAAACATATTTAGGGTAAACCATGAACAACAAATATTTCTCTGGTACCATCTAGCGGTTGTACTTTGCATAGTTTGGTTGGAGAAAGTTTTGGGTCACTTTTCTCCTTAGCAGGGATGGTCTGATGTTAGAGAGATATTTATTCCAAAGAAAGTGGAAGTGGTTTATGCATATGACACCTAATTATGTTTCTTTTAGTGTGTTGGGGCCTACTTTTATAAATGAAACATTTGGTGCAAAGACATTCTCAATACTTTTGACCACCAAAACAGGGTCAGCATATGAGTACCAACTTACAAAATTATCAAGTGCAGTAAGGGGAGAAAGAACATTAGAGAAATGGATAAATCATGGATACCCATAAGATGCTAAAGTTCCAAGATTTATTCCCAGAGTGTTGCTTCAAGCTAGAAGGCCCTTATTTTTGCTTTGGATATCATCAACTAGGGGCGCTTCATTTGTCAGGTATTTTTGGGGAATATGTTGGTCTGTATATGCATAACATTCTTTGAAGAAAAACATTAGCTAGCTATGAATGGTCGATAATTGATGCACCTGAAAGTGAAGAAGGTAATGCATGTTATTGCACAAAAGCTCATGGACCCTCAAACTATATTGAAAGAGTGAGGGATGCACTAGATCAAGATTATGCAACTAATTCTGGTAGTTTATCAAAAACAAGAAGAAGAAGAGGACATAATTATTAGAACTCTAGTATTGGTTACAAAACACAAAATCATGATTTACAGTCTGAAATCAACACAAAATTCCTAACAATTAACAATATTAGCACTCTTTTCTGCATTCATGCAATGTAGACAGAATATGGATGTGAAGGATTTAATTTTGACATTTATTCTAAATTTTTTGTTCCACTTGAATTTTCCAAATGTGTGATTTTCTTTTTGAGTAATGGATTAATGGAAAGCTTGAGTTTATGGTGCATGCATATGGCGTGTATATCCCTCTGATTAGTTATGAACAATAGATGATAATGATAGCAATGCATTTCCTCACAACATATCTATAGTTTATGGAAGGATAATACCTAGGAGATGCTCCTAGATAATGCATTCACTTGCTCACGAGTTTTGTAGGTTCTTAAATTTTCTCATATGGTAGGTGGTGAAACATTCAATCCATCATTTTTTGGGTATGCATGTGGAGTTGTAGAGGAGCAAATTGTTGATGATGATGCATTATGATCAAAGGAAGTAAGGGTTCAAGAGTGGTTGGTAAAACTATTTATGTTGTCTCCTAAGTATTTCATTCTCTTACCTTGCAGTGAGTATCTCTCCAATTTCTGGATTGATTTTGTAGCTTCTTACACTTTTTAATATGGAATGGGGTGAAACATTTGATCCATCATTCCTTGGATATGGAGGTGAGGTTGAAGAGGAGCACATTGTTGATTGATGTCATTTTGATCAATAGATCACATAGTTCCAGATTAGTAAAACTAGTTAATGTTGTAATTTTTTTATGGAAAGAACAATTATCTTCTTGGGTTGTGCACCATTACGAGTGTTGTGCTAAAAAGAGATTTTAAAAATAGTGATGACTATATTCAATCAGGTAGTCTGGAATTGCCTAAGATCACTGGTCACATGTGTGATAAATTAGGTTTCCATAATATTATGAGGTGTGCTAATGATTACATCCTAGATGAGATGGAATGCTCTATGCACGACACCTTTATCCACTGTGGGGAGGAAAATGGAATCTAATGTAGAAATATGAGCTTTTATAGAGTTTTTATTTATTGGCTTGATTAAATTATTATCTTCTTAAATATTGATTTCTTCATTTATCTACAATTCCATTATTTAGTCAATATGCTTGCTTTCTTGATAGATAATTGCTGATGGTGGTGTTGTTGAAGCATTTTATGAGTGCATAGAGAACTTGGTAACCATATAGGTTCTAGGGGAATCTCTTTTGATCACACCAAGTTGAGTGCATAGTCCTTGAATCTGAATGGTACTTTTGCAATTTTTTTATTTTTTGATTCACAATCTCAATTTTGTTCAATATTTGTCTGCCTCTATTTCGTTTCTGAAATGCAGATTTTTGTTGGGAATGATGTCTTCTTGACAGGTTGTTGTTGGTGGTTCTATTAGAGTAACTTTATCGCTATACTTAGGGAACTTGGCAACCACTTTATATTCTAGGGAATCACTTGCTATTTAGAGTTTGAAGAATCTTTTTTGATCATTTCAAAGGTGTGTGCATAACTACTTATTCTGCAGAGTATTGGAATGCAGGTTCTTGCTGTGAATGTTGCAAAAGATGTATTTATTAATTCTTATTTTTAAAGACCATTTACATTTATGCCTTACGGCGTTTCTTTTTCAACATCGGGTGCAAATGCTAGTTGATATGTTTTTTATTTGAATGGGAAGCTGGAGGAGATGGAAGAAGAAGGAAGATTGGTCCTCGGCCATAGAGACCGACCAATGGACAGTGCTATACAAAGAGTTGAGATCGAAACAATCAATGATCCGAAATGATCCTGATCTCCTGAGATGGGGGCAAACCACAAAAGGAACCTTTACCATAAAAGAACCATATGACCTCCAAGAAGGACAAGTCCAAGACGGGCAAGGCATCAAATGGAAAAAACTATGGAAGGGAGGATGGTGGCCTAAGATATCTCACTTCCTTTGGTTGGTCTGCAAAGGGCGGATCCTAACATGGGATCAACTACAGAAAAGGGGCTTCCACGACCCATCCTTCTACTAGCTCTATCACCAGAACAAAGAAGATATTGAGCATATGCTTGACACATTCCCATTTGCTGAACAAAAATGGACTCAAATGCAAGGAGTTTTTTAAAGAATGGATTGAGATCATCACAACATTAAGGAAATAATCCTCCTTTGGCAAAGCCACATATTCACAAGCCTGGTAGTAAACCAAGCATGGAGGCTGGCCTTAGGATTAAATCTATGGGCCATACGGAAAGAGAGGAACCACAAAGTCCTTAAAAAATAAGCCTCATCTTAAGAACAGGTGTGGAAAGGAATAATTCAGAACATCAGGGAAATAATCTTAGCAGAGAAGTGGCACCAAGAAGATTGGTAAGTCCCCCCCCCAAGAAGCTTGAAATTTAGAAAAACTCCCTCTATCACCATAAATGATTGCTCCCACTGCTTGGGGAAAAAATAGCATAAGCTCGATATCCCTGGCTCACTTAGCTATTTTAGGAGAAGGATTCATAAAACTCAATTTCGACGGGGCATAAAAATGGAATCTGGGAGTGGCAGGCCTAGGTGGCCTCTTCTAAGACACCCAAGCCAACACTCGGCTAATATATGCTAACTCTTGTGGGATAGAAAGTAACAACGAGGCAGATTTTGCTGCAGTAAGGCAAGGATTCTAATAGCTGTCTAAATGGGGTATCAAAATGTAGTGGTGGAAGTAGACGTAAGTCTGGTCACAAATGCTCTATAAAAGCTGAATAATGGCACCAAATGGGAGAAGCGCAGCCAAATTTGGAGGATGACTCGACTCATCCAAGAGATAGGGAATTAATACAAAAGTTTGATTATATTATTGTTCGTCATGTTAGATGAGAAGGGAATAAAGGGGAAAATTTTCTTACTAAGTGGGGATGCAATCAGTAAAATGCCTCGATGGAAAAATTATGGTGGATCCAACCCTGGGATGAGAGATTCAGAACCCTGGTTCAAATACTAGATTGGGATCACAAGAAAAGCTAGGAAAATGACCTCTCAGAAACACAAGACTCCGATCGAGGTGCGTGCTGGTGGTTGGGATAGCCTATGGAAAGTAATGAAGAGTACCTATGATGTAAGTACCACTACCCCCCACATGCTCAAAGCGATGGGTGCGGTGACCCTTGGCATGAGTGCATGCAAGGGTGGTGGGAAAGGTGGCAGAGAAGATAGTGAAGGGGCAGGATTTATAAAAGCAAAGGGTAGACAGGTGGTTAAGGCTGGTGAGTTTGCTTGTAGATGAATGAGCTAGTGCAGGGGAAAGGTGGGGCGTCGACATCCTCGACATCAAGCTTGGATATGGCCTACAATCATTTATAATTAACCGCTAATTTTATAACCAACATTTCTTATGTAAATTATCTTCCTAATATGCATGCCTAAAATAAAGTTTGTGGCACAAAAAGTGTTCATGTCAAACTTAGACGATATTTTATATTTAACCTCCTTGATGGTATCCTTGTAGTTTTTTATTAACAACCCCATTGACATACAATAGTACATAAATAAATTGTTAATTAACTTGCTTGGAATACACATAGTGATCAGGTTTTCTCATCACAAATCCTAGTACTAGTATGAAAGTATCAAAAATTTTGTACACATTGTTGGGGATTGATTTAGCTAACACGGGGATTTATTTATCTTGCAAACCATATTTTTCATATCCATCAATATGAATCCTTCAATCTATTTAATATAGGTTTATTCTTCCAAGTCGCCTTGTAGGAATGCTCGCTTTTCATCTAAGAAATTGAAACTAACTTGGATTGACCTGATCTCACATTGTTCATTAGTTGACGGACAATATCATTATCCTTTCTCTTATAACCATTTTCCTGCTCTAAAATGGTGTTCTTAACAACCCATTCGTTGTTCTTTTTACAACTCTTAGTGTTATTGCTCTTTATGCTCTAGCTCCTTCTTGTTATAATTCCTCAACTTATTCTAAATGCAGCTATCAAAGTGGTTATTTAGACACTTCAAATTCCTCTGCCTATATGGAAGTGGATGACCTAAACTTGACAGTCAACATGGGCATCAAAAAATTAGAGGCTTTTTCATTTGGGTGTGCATTAAATAGCTTAGGGGTTACAAAGGATGGAATAATGGGGTTTGATATGGGTAAATTTTCATTAATTTCTCGGTTAGGCCACAAGATAAGTCACAAATTTTCATATTGTCACACCCCTACATATAACACTGCAGCAGGCTTGGAATTTCAAGTTCGGTGGAATGTATTTTAGATTTTAAACATCGATGGTAAAAAAAAAGAAAATGAAAACGTTGAACGTGATGTGTAAAACAAATTTAAAACCGTAAATTTGACGTTTAATAATTTTAATTAGCTGTAATAATTCATAGTAAGTAATAATAGTAGCTATAACCCATTGGCTTTTCATTTGTTATCATATTTGTACTTCAATAGTTGATTGAAAATATCTTCAGTCATGATGGATGCAACTCCCTATCTGCAGGCGGCGAAGATGGTTGGTGTGGGAATTGAACCTCCTCCTTTGCATTGGCTTTGGCAATCCTACCCACAATGATCTGACATGTTGCCGCACCATCCCCATTTTCTATAGCACAAACCTCCAATGCAAAGTGTACCACTTGCTTGTTGTCAGCATTCCTATGAAAAACAGAATGAAAACTTGTGATCATCGTCATTGCAATAAAGATCGCTAATGTTGTCACAAGGAAAATCAAGCTTATTTTCTCGATAGTGCCCACCATCTTTTGTCTGCAAATGTTTACACACTCTCGTACACCTCTTTTATAGCGAAATTTCTAACAAGAAGCACAGGGGACAAATTCCTATTGTCCCATTCATGTCTATGCTTCAACTGATCTTATCTAAAAAAAAGATTAAAATCTTCTTGACTGAAGCCAAGCATGTCAAATTCGATATGAATTGAAGTAAAGATGATCACATTCATGATTATAATTTATGGCTGTCTTTTTGGAATGATCTATGAAAGACATTTCACAAAATTGACTTGTTCATGTTGACTCCCTAATCTGATTATGGAATCAAAATATATAATTAATCAAAAGTGTAAACAAAAACACTGTAATCCTATTATAATGTAGTCAAAAGGAGAAGTCTAAGGCAATGGGTTTTCTTAATTTTGTTACCGAATGAGATGCTCAAGTACTTCAACACTAAATTATTTTCCATTGTATAGATTGATATACTTAGGACTGGTTGCTTCACTATTAATAAACATGGGCGTATCCATGATCTCATAGTTAAACGGTAAAATTTGCTCAAATCTTTTTTCTTCAAATAATTAGTTAATTTTAAGCTTTATGATGTTCAATTTTAATTATTTAATTATTTGTAAATAATTACAGGAAATGTTGTTTTAATTTGGTATGAATTTTTATCATTAAATACATATTTCATTAAATTTGGAAGTATTCTATTACAAGGCCTTCAACAACATTCATTCTTTTGTAAATCGCCATATTAACTTAATTCAACATAAAAATAATTTAGTAATTTCAAACCAAGTAGAGATCATGAATAGGTCAAACATGAGTTGTTATGTACAATAGTATCAATACACAAAAGAATGTGAAATCAAACTCTTAGAAGCAATTGATTCAAGCTAAATCATATTAGTATGTCTAACATCAAATAAAGATATCATAGTTATGGATAACGAACTAGATTCCTCGATGTTTGAATTTTGTGTTTGACGACTCTAAACCTCTTTCCCACAACCTATGGAGGATTTGTTGATTGAAAGATGTTGATGCGAGGATCTTAGTGTAAATGGAAAGGATGTGCATCCGTTGCATTGCATTGAAACTAGTCTACTAAAAACTTAGTAAAATGTTTTTGTGCTCATTTTCCTACTGTCCCTTTGTGCCTTTATGAAGCACTAATGAGGGGGTGATCATTCATCTTCATAACATCCAGGCATCCATTATAAAGAGTTATGCATTGTTGATCTAGGTATTTCAAGAAGGATAGACACCATTGATCTATCTCCACTCAAAGCCAAGTACATCAAATGAGAGTTCTTAAATGGGTATTTGAGTCATTCTATTGTGATGGACAATGTCACAAATTGAAGTAAACAAGACTTAGTGGTCTTCTTGTAAGTAGTGGAGGCAAGGGTTTTCAAAGATTAGTATAGTTGATGGTAGTGTGGATATTTATCTCTCCTTGTCAACATTGTCAAAACCAGTAATAGTCTCGATGTAATAGCACCAACCAATTGTATGGAAAACCATGATCAATCATTACTTTCACTAAGAAGAGAAATGACAAGAATTTTTAATGAGGAAGAAATAATTGTGAAACATAACTCATGGATTTTAGTTGAAATTTATATAAGTCCCCGTGTTATTTAATTATTAAATACTTAATCTAAATACAAATAAATTATCATTAAGATATTGATTTAGCAAATTAAATATGTATTAAAAAGCATTTATCTATGACACTTGATTTTTCATGTAGTCTGAATAAACCACTTAAAGCTCATTATCAATTAACTGTAATTAGTGTTGTAAAAGATATATCTTTACTTACATTAAGAGCATTTTTTCAAAAATAGTTTACATTTATAAACTTATATCAATACATATAATTAAATGGAATTGAATAAATAGCTTCTAAGTCTTGTTGGATTCTATGAGATTATTTTAAGTACAGATAATGTATTTTAGAATTGAAATTTACAAAATGTTAATCTTGATGGGAAAATCATGTCATAAGGTGCAAAAATTTTAAAGACATCCATTTGTGGCCCATCTCTTGAATGAGCTTAAATAGTCTACTTAATTCTCATTGTAAATTCATTAATCCATGTTTTATTTGAAAATGCATTTTGTTTACATGGATTTTTATTTTACAAATAGCAATATCACATTTGTACATTCATATTAAACCACATGATAGTTAAATAAAAATCAATTAATGGTTTCTTGACTTATTGACTTATATGGCATGATTTAATCTCGAAATAATTGATTTAAGAATGCATAGTTAGAAAAAGTTGTTGATTCAAAATAAAATAAACAAGTTAGAACTCATCAACAATTGATTTTAAATTATTAGTTTTCTAAAAAATATATTTTTACTTAGATTAAGAACTTGATTTCAAAAATAAATTTCATTTATACATACATACATACTAAATAGAATTTAATACATACTTGTCTTGTTGGCTTCTATGAGATTATTTCAATTACAAATAATGTATTTAAGAATTGAAATTTACCAAATGTTAATAGGGGTGGGAAAATCAAATGTCATATGTTGTAGAAAGTTTAAATTCATTTATTTATAACTCGTATATTGAATGAACTTGAACAGTATACTTAACATTCATTACCAAATAATTATTCCATGTGTTGTTATGAAAAACATTTAATTTTACATGGAGTTTTATTTCAAAAAAAAAATGTCACATTTATACACTTATATTAAACCTCATGATAGGAAAATAAAAGTCGATAAATGAATTTATATAGGCCACTTAGAACTCATTATCAATTACTTATAATTTGTTTCGTAATATCT